>BQNB010008896.1:0-33532 GCA_026074375.1 Tanacetum coccineum
TTCTCTATTTTCGACACCATTGTGTTGTGATGATATCCATGACGTTACGCCTCGTGTTTCTGCCTTGGCGGGGTGTGACAATAAGTGTGACGTGAATCGACCATCACGGTCTAAAATGATTGACACCGGCACACCATGTCTTGCTACAATCTTGTTGATATAAATCCTTGCCAGCTTCTCCGTTTTGTAATCTTCACGAATGGGTAAGAAGTGAGCCGACTTGGTCAATCTATCCACAATGACCCAAATCGCATCATACCCACCGCTGCTTCTAGGCAACTTTGTGACTAAGTCCATTGTTATCTTCTAGACACTTGCTAACGTACTCAGCAATGTCTCTCTTCATACCAGGCTACCAATACAAGTCTCTCAGATCATGATACATCTTATCCGCACCCGGATGTATTGAATATCTAGAAGTATGAGCTTCATCCATGATCAGTTTCCTTACACCACCAACTGATGGAATCCAGATACGATCAAAGAAGTAAATTCCACCATCATCTCGTCATTCAAAGTGTTTTTCTAATCCTCTTAGCCATTCAGCTGGAGCTTTGAGATCCTTAGAAGCTTCGCCCTGTGCTTCCAAAATCTTAGTCTTAAGTCCAGAATAAATAGTAATACTCATAGCACGTACTCGCCTTGGCTTGAGCCTTTCTTTTCTACTTAAGGCATCTGCCACCACATTTGCCTTGCCCGGGTGGTATTTGATCTCACATTCATAGTCACTGAGCAGCTCGATCCACCGCCTTTGGCGCATATTCAAATCTTTCTGGTCAAATATGTATTGGAGACTCTTGTGGTCAGTGTAGATAACACTTTTTGTCCCATAAAGATAATGTCTCCAGATTTTAAGGGCAAACACCACTGCACCCAATTCCAAGTCGTGGGTGGTATAATTTTTCTCATGCTTCTTTAACTGTCTTGATGCATACGCTATCACTTTGCCCCGCTGCATCAGCACGTACCCAAAACCTTGTTTTGATGCATCACAATATACCACAAAGTCGTCTGATCCATCGGGGAGTGCTAACACTAGAGCATTGCATAGCTTCTCCTTTAGAATGCGGAAAGCTTCATCTTGTTCATCGCCCCACACATATGTCTTATTATTTTGAGTAAACAGGGTGAAGGGCTTAGCGATATTGGAGAAATTCTCAATAAATCTCTGGTAATAACCCACCAATCCTAAGAATGAACGGATTTTAGTTGACGATTCAGGAGTCCGTCCAATTCTGACCGATGCTCAACCTTCTAAATATCCACTTGGATACCGTCACGGTTGACCACATGTCCTAGGAACTGGACTTCTTTTAACCAAAATTCGCACTTTGAAAATTTGGCATATAACTTCTCTTTCTTGAGTAAGTCTAAAATCGCCTTCAGGTGGACTTCATGCTCTTCTTCTGACTTTGAGTATATTAAGATGTCGTTAATGAACACAATTATGAATTTTTCTAAATACTGCTTGCAGACACGGTTCATTAAGTCCATAAATATTGCTGGCGCGTTTGTCAGCCCAAATGGCGTGACTGTGAACTCAAAATGCCCATACCGGATTCTAAACGCGGTCTTCAGTATATCTTCCTCTCGGACTCTCAACTGATGATATCCTGAGCGAAGATCTATCTTTGAGAAACAACACGCACCTTGTAATTGATCAAACAAGTCGTCAATTCTGGGAAGAGGATAGCGGTTCTTTATAGTCAACTTATTTAATTCCCTGTAGTCAATACACATTCTCATCGCACCATCTTTCTTCTTGTATTGGGTATAATTGTGGGTATTTGTTGAAGCGTAGAAAAGTCTTGGTGCTTCCGGGTATGCCTAAATGTATTTAATTGGGAAACGTAAATGTTTTATGCAACCAATAAAAATAAAATATAAAAAGTTGATTATTACTTTTGTAAAAATAATATATTGCTTGCTTGACAAAAACTTTAATTCGTTTGGTGTCCGTTTACGTTAATTGTTGATTTTTAGTTTACTCAATTTTACTATAGAATAAGAATTAAAAGTAAACGCGTACTAAAAAAAATAATTAGTAAAATAGATGACGTCGTAAATGACATGAAAATACAGAATGTTACAGTCTCCTCCGGTTAGAAGAGCCTTGTCCTTAAGGCTCAGGTTGCAACACCTGAAGAAGAGACGGGTTCAGAAAAAAGATTCAGATATTTCTTCCGGAATTGGTCTTCACGTTCCCAGGTATACTCAGCTCCCTGCCGAGAGTTCCAACAAACTTTGACAAATGGAATTCTTCTTCGCTTTAGCTTTTTTACATCTCGTTCCACGATCTCAATAGGTTCTTCAACAAAACATAGATTTTCATCAATTTCGATCTCATCCAAAGGCACCTGAACATCTGGCTCAGCCAAGCATTTCTTGAGGTTCGACACATGAAACATGTCATGAACACAGCTTAGCTCCTAGGGTAAGTTCAACCGATAAGCCACCGGTCAAACATGCTCTACGATTTCAAACGGTCCCACATATCGTGGTGCTAGCTTTCCTTTCTTACCAAATCGTACCACTCCCTTCCATGGAGATACCTTAAGTAACACTCGGTCTCCAACTTGGAATTTAAGAGGTTTACGCCTCTTATCAACATAGATTTTCTGGCGACTACTTGTCATTTTTAATCTTTCCTTAATTTGAACAATCTTTTCAGTCGTTTCTTGCACAATTTCTGGTCTAATAAGCTGACTTTTTCCAACTTCAGTCCATATCACGGGGGATCTACATTTCCGCTCGTACAGAGCCTCGAATGGTGCGCACTTAATGCTCGTGTGGTAATTGTTATTATAAGAAAACTCAATCAATGGAAGATAAGTATCCTAACTGCCACCAAAATCCATAACACAAGCTCAAAGCATATCCTCCAGCGTCTGAATAGTACGCTTACTCTGACTGTTGGTCTGAGGGTGGTAAGCCGTACTCATGTCTAGTCTCGTACCCAACGCTTTCTAAAAAGCTTGCCATAAGTGTGACGTGAATCGACCATCACGGTCTAAAATGATTGACACCGGCACACCATGTCTTGCTACAATTTCGTTAATTTAAAAATCTTGACAGCTTTCTTTCCATTTTTTAATCGTCTACGAATGGTAAGAAGTGAGCCAACTTGGCATCTATCACAATGACCCAAATCGCATCATACCCACCGCTGCTTCTAGGTAACTTTGTGACTAAGTCCATTGTTATCTTCTCCCATTACCACTCAGGGATTTCTGGTTGTTGAAGTAATCCTGAGGGTTTTTTTTATGTTCGGCTTTAATCTTAGAGCACATAAGACATCTGCTAACGTATTCATTAATGTCTCTCTTCATACTAGGCCACAATACAGTCTCTCAGGATCATGATACATTTATCGCACCGGATGTATTGAATATCTAGAAGTATGAGCTTCATCCATGATCAGTTTCCTTACACCACCAACTGATGGAATCCAGATACGATCAAAGAAGTAAATTCCACCATCATCTCGTCGTTCAAAGTGTTTTTCTAATCTTTACGCCTTTCAGATCGGCTTTGAGATTTGGAAGCTTTTCCCCCTTTTCTGCTTCTAAACAATCTTAGTCTTAAGTCTAGAATGAATTGTATTACTCATAGTAGTTTCGCATTGCTTGAGCCTTTTCCTTTCGAATCAAAGGCATCTGCCACCACGTTCCATTGCCCGGGTGGTATTTGATCTCACACTCGTAGTCACTGAGCAGTTCGATCCACCGCCTTTGGCGCATATTTAAATCTTTCTGGTCAAATATGTACTAGGATCTTGTGGTCAGTGTAGATAAACTTTTTTGTCCATAAAGATAACGTCTCCAGATTTTAAGAGCGAACACCACCGCACCCAATTCCAGGTCATGGGTGGTATAATTTTTCTCATGCTTCTTTAACTGTCTTGACGCATACGCTATCACTTTGCCCCAATGCATCAGCACGCTCCTAAAACCTTGTTTCGATGCATCACAATAGACCACAAAGTCGTCTGGTCCATCGGGGAGTGCTAACATAGGAGCATTGCATAGCTTTTCCTTTAGAATGCGGAAAGCTTCATCTTGCTTATCGCCCCACACATATGTATTATTCTTTGAGTCAACAGGAGTAAGGGGTTTGTAATGATCTTGGAAGAAATTTCTCAATGAATCTCTGGTAGTAACCCGCCAATCCTAAAAATGAACGGATTTCAGTTGACGATTCAGGAGTCTTCCAGTTCTTGACCGACTCAACCTTGCTAGGATCCACGTGGATACCGTCACGGTTGACCACATGTCCTAGGAACTGGACTTCCTGTAACCAAAATTCGCACTTTGAAAATTTGGCATACAACTTCTCCTTCTTGAGTAAGTCTAGAATCGTCTTCAGGTGGACTTCATGTTCTTCTTCTGACTTTGAGTAGATTAAGATGTCATCAATGAACACAATTACGAATTTGTCCAAATACGGTTTGCAGACGCGGTTCATTAAGTCCATAAAGATTGCTGGTGCGTTCGTCAGCCCAAATGGCATGACTGTGAACTCAAAATGCCCATATCGGGTTCTAAACGCGGTCTTCGGTATATCTTCTTCTCGGACTCTCAACTGATGATATCCCGAGCGAAGATCTATCTTGGAGAAACAACACGCACCTTGTAATTGATCAAACAAGTCATCAATTCTGGGAAGAGGATAGCGGTTCTTTATAGTCAACTTATTTAATTCCCTGTAGTCAATACACATTCTCATCGCACCGTCTTTCTTCTTAACAAAAAGAACGGGTGCTCCCCATGGAGAGTGACTAGGTCGAATGAAGCCCTTTTCTTGAAGCTCTTTTAGTTGGTTCGACAACTCTAGCATCTCTGACGGAGCTAATCGGTATGGTGATTTAACAACTGGCGACGCGCCTGGAATCAGATCGATGCGAAATTCTATCTCTCGCACAGGAGGTAAACCTGACAGATCATCTGGAAATACCTCAGGGAAGTCTCGGACAACTCGAATGTCATCAAGCTTCTTTTCATCAGCCTTGATACACGCAAGTGATCCAGGATTCTTTTCCGGCCTCTCGCCTTGGACTTCAAGAAACTCGCCATTCGGAAGAGGAATACGGACAATCTTTTCATAACAATCTATGACAGCTCGGTGGTATGACAACCAGTCCATGCCAACAATGACATCAAAACTTCCTAGTCGGGTCGGGAGTAGGTCAATTTTGAACACGTGATTAAGCAAGACTAAGGTACAACCTCGTAAAACAGTGTTGGTACTAACCACCTTTCCATCTGCTTACTCTACTTCATAACTAGTATTTAAAGCGGTTAGGACAATATCAATAAAGGTGGGGGTAGTCCCCCCCCACCCCCCCCCCCCCCCAGGGGTGTGTAACGCAGAAGATACAAAACTCTTCTTAGCACCAGAATCAAAGAGGATACAAGCGTAGTGATCATTAAGAAGAAACGTACCCGTGACCACATTCGGATTCTGCTGTGGATTTTCAACCACCACGTAAGCTCTCGTACGAGCTCCCTCATTATGCTGGTTCCCTGCCTTAGGACACTTGTTCTTAAGATGTCCTTTCTCACCACACCCATAACACGTCGCATTTTGCAGGAAATCATTACATGCACCTGGAAGTATAGCTCTACAATCCTTTTCCAGATGACCAGTTCTTTGGCACTTCTGACACTTTGGAGGGCATCACCCACTATGGTGAAAGTTGCAATGGTTTCACTTTGGTAGATTCCCAGCATTACCTCTATTCTCAGTTGGGGCTGCAGCATAGGCCCTGGCAGTTTCCTGCCTCCTGTTTTGTTGCTGGTGATAGTTGTTGTAGGTCCTTGGTCTTGGATCTATATAGCCTTTGTAAGACAATAGTTAACTTGAATAAATCCAAATCAACTATGTGAGAGACACTGACTATGAATATCAAGTGTTAATGCGGAATCTTAACACAAGAATTAAGAAGAACAATAATACTAATTTTGCTATTGATTTCTATTAAGCTTCAATGCTTCTATTACATATATAAAACTCTATGCCGTAGGGTTCCTTTTATACACCAAGGAAAACCCTAGCAGGCTTTACAAAACGTGTGAAAGGATAATACATATCCTTTCCTAAGATATCTCCTAAAATATCTCTAAGATAACTATTACTTCTATTCTGTTACATAAACAGACTTAACTAAATACGACCAGTACTAACTATAGTACTGCCACTCTACCAGTACTAACTTTAGTACTGCCAGACTTAACTTAGTACTGCCAGACTTAACTTAGTACTGCCAGAACTAACTAATACTACCAGACTTAACTGTTATACTACCAGTATTAAGTCTTTTACAATCTATTTCCCAACAATCCTCCCCTAACTTGATCTTCACTTGTGAACTTCAAGTTTCTTTAAGTGTCTTCCATCTGAGCTTCCTGAGGATGTTGAAAATAAAACTCTTCAAATTATTCTTGAGCTGCACTTCTTCAAATCATCTCTTTTTGATCTTTGCATCCATCATTCTTCAAACCTTTTCAGCAACCCTTCATATCAGCAATCAAATCATATAGTTTCAGACTATTCTCATCACTTCCAGGTGTGTTAACTCCTGTGAGAGGTGAATCATTGAAACTTTAAATGGATTTGATGTCTCTTTACCAGTTAGCTTTTACTTTTGAGTAGTCGTACCTTTGGCCACCAGAGAAGGTGCATGTCCATGGTTGCGGAAACCATTTCAACAACTCTCAGTACATTGATACATTGGTGAGTTGAATACCATATGGTTTTTGGCAAACCATTACAGCCATAAACGGATTTGATATGCCTTTACCTGTAGCCGTTTGCTCAAGGCTAGTCAATCCTTTGGCACATAGAAAAGGTAAATTCCTTGGTGAGTTGATAAACCATCCACTTTTTGGTAAAGTTTCAACCATCTAATATGGATTTGCAATTTGTCTTTACCATGAGCCATAACCTTATGGACTAGTTATGGTTTTTCCACAGCCTTTACCACAAACCATAAACTTGGGCTAGCCAACTCTTTACTATACCAGATATGGTGAGTTGTTAACCATTTACAATTTTTGCAAATTGTCAGCCATTAACGGATTTTGGGGGGTGGGGAGAAGTCTTTACCAAAGAGCGTTTGCTCCTGGACTAGCCAATCCTTATGTTTGTTAGAATGGTGGACTGATAACCATTTGTGGTGTTAGTGGCATAGCACCTCACACCACAAATGTTTTTTCTCTCTTCTCCATTATTCCTAATTACCAGCTTGCTTCTCTATCCATTTCAACGGTTTGTAGCAATCCTTCATTGGTTTTCTTCTTGAAGCTTTTTATCTAGCTTTAGCCTTCATACCTCAGTAGTTAAGGATATTTTCTCTCAGTCAACATAGAACTATCTGATGACTCTAAGTTTTAAGCAATGTACTTGACAGGTAGTATAATACTCTCTACTTATGTTCCTTGTTGACCTAATAAACTCCAAATAGGATCTGTACTAAGGGGTTCCTTAAACATATTCTTTAAATATCCCCAAAGTACATTCTCAAGCTCATCCTCTGGTCCATTCACACCATATCTATTCATAACAATCCTATATAATTCAGTAAGATCATCCCTAGTTATGTCCTTCAGCATAGCTCCAAAATTTATGTACACTATATCAGTTCCATCTTCCCTAACAATTTGGTACACACCTTTCTCTCCTTGCTTGATGATCTTATAAGTAGCTATACTTGGGGGTTTTATAGCCACATGAACAGGATTAATAGGAATATTTGTACCTGAAATAGGATCATCATCTTTACTATCTTTAGATTCATCCTCATCAGCTTTGTCAGAATGTAAACCTTTCCTAGTTATCTGTTTCCTCTTCTTTCCAGTCTTCTTGGTAGACTCATCCTCTTTTGCTTCATCACTCTTTAGTATTTTTGAAGTCTTTGTTTGAAGTTCTTCACCAAATCTTTTCAGACTGTCTTTTGTAGCTTCAAAATTTATAGGTGCAAAAGATTCAACTTGCTTCATCAGCTTATCAAATTCTTCTTTCACTTCTTCAAAACTTATATTATTTAGCTGAGATAGCTTCCATGTCCCCTGATTCTTCAAGTAATTCATCATATATGTTCTCAGCTGTGATTGGGTCATGGGTTTATTTCTTTTGGCTCTTGCTCTTTCTTCTGCAAAATGTTTCTTCTTTGATTTACTAGATCAACAATTTCTTACACAGTCTTCTCCTTGTAGTCCTTCTAGCACCACTCTTTGACAACTTGCTTAGCTCAATCTTTGCTCTAATAAGATCCCAATCTTCATGTGTAATGCTGAGCTTCAATTTGAACTTGGCTCTTCTTTCTTTTTG
Organism: Tanacetum coccineum; assembly: GCA_026074375.1. NCBI lineage: Eukaryota > Viridiplantae > Streptophyta > Magnoliopsida > Asterales > Asteraceae > Tanacetum > Tanacetum coccineum. The sequence goes on from BQNB010008896.1 coordinate 8,329, forward strand.
TTGCTCATTTTAATTTTCTTCTTCTGCAATTTTTTTGTGCTAAGAGAGAATCCAGTGTACTTGTTTAGGCCTATTCTTTTTCTCCAAAGTATCCAATCTGATAGCTTCAGCTAGACTAGCTTCCTCCTGTAGAATTTGTTCCTTAGTCTTCTTAGGAGCTTCTTCAATGATCATAGGAGCTTTTCCTTCTCTTTGGCCTTTATCAGGGGAAGGAATGGACTTGTTAATACTGTCAGTACTAACTTGCCCACTAACAGTACTAACTTTAATACTGCCAGTATTAACTCCTTCAGCAGTATTAACTTCTTCTTGAAAATCCAAGCTAGTGACAACCTTCTTTCCCTTAGTCTCTTTCCTTCTCTTATACCTCCTTCCCTTATCTATGGACTTTGGCTTTTGAGAGGCAACCCTGGAGAGAGTTTTAGCTGCTTCTAATGTATTAGGGCTTATGTCTTCAACTTGTTCCTCCCCTGAAGTGTTGACAGTAGTCTTAGAAGGAGTAACCAGCCCTTGTACCAAAGAAACTAGAGGATCATCTTGACTTTTCCTCCCCTGATCCTCAGGTTCTTCCTCTTCAGAGTCTGAGAAGACCACATTTTTCCTCTTCAAAATACCTTCCAGCTTCTTCACCTTCTTGACCAACTTCACAATAGTACATACCATTGTAGCTTGGTTTGCTCTGAGATCCTTTTCCAAACCATCAACTCTTGTCATTAATTGAGGATACTATTGAAGAATCATCCACAGACTTCTGTTCTGGGCCTTTGATTTGTACGGGGTGAGAAGTGTTGGTGTGCAGGAGATGGTTCCTCAAAAGTGTGCTCCATAGGTTCAGGGTCAGTTTCAGGGATAGGTGTAGGTGTAGATGCAGGGATAGGTGTAGTTATAGGTGGTGGAGATTGTACTGGTGGTAAGGATGTAGATGGTACTGGAATTGTGGATGATGATGGTTGAGATTGAGCCACATCAGGATGTTCTTGACCTGCATTTGGTTTGTAGTAGCATCTAGCAGCATAGCAGTGCAAACAATGGTCTTGGTGCCCTCTATATCCCCTTTTCACTATTCACAACATCTTTTTGGTCAGGGTCATCAGCAGATAAGGGTGTTTGTTTTCTGGTTTAAAATTCCAAAATCAGTTGCAGAAAACGAGGATACATCAAAAACTTTGTTTTGCTTTTTAAGTTTGCCACCATGCCATCAAAAATTAGTTTTGAAAAATTATAAACTCTGCCAGTGGAAAGACAAATCAAAACAGTAGCAATATTGCTACCAAATTGATCCCATCCACCACTTTTAGAGCTTATACAATGCAAAATATGGTGGACTAAAAATCTCTATTGGGGTATGAAAAAAGCTTTTCCAAAAGGTAAAAGATCCGTTTGTAGGATACCCCATATGCCCCATTCCCTCAAAAATCTCATTATTTGGCAACATTGTAATCCCTGAAGCATCTGCTAGTTGAAGCTTATGTCTAATAGATGCCTCAGTGATTGTATATACAATGGTATCAATAGTTGCCTATAATTCTAGATCCCCCATTGAATTCTTCAAAATCCTCCAGTTGATCCTTATTACCTGTCATGTGCCCTGAGCATCCACTATCAAATATACCTCTATCTACCATGTTCTTCAGTGGATGATCCTGCACATGAAAAAAAGAAAATTAGTTTCTCTTAGGGACCCAGGCCTTTTCAGGCTTGGGTCTGCCTTGTAGACCTTTAGCATTCACAGTTCTAATAAAAGTTGGTCCACTGTCACAATTGGAGTTTGGATTAGAGTTCTCAATTTTAATACCTGCTGAGCGTCTTAAAAACAGATCCCAATTATCCCTATCAGCATGAAAATGAGACATTTGTGCTGTAGTTTTTGCAAAGGGTCTTCTTACAGATGAATATGATTTTGAAAAATGCCCTCTTTGATTAAATTGATTCACCTGTGGTCTTTTAGGACTAAAACTGTTTGAGGTCTTGGTAGGTACTGGCTTTCTAGATCTAACAGAATTAACATTTGAACTACCAGTATTAACTCTAGGCCTAACAGGATTAACATTTGTTCTACCAGTATTAATATTAGGCCTAACAGAATTAATGTTTGTCCTACCAGTATTAAGTTGTACTGATCTAGGAACAAATTTATTAGAATGATTAACCCTGTTTGCATTGGTCCATACTGGTTTTGCCACCCCATTACCAGTATTAAAAACCCTTTGTTTCTTAACCTCAGCCTCTCTTGCCATTTTCTTTTCATAATAGTCACAATCTTTAATCAAATGACTTAGACTACCACAAACAAAACATTTGTTCTTTGTGAAAGAGTAACCTTCCCCTAGTTCTCTTTCCATCATAGCATTCCAATTCTTCCTATTAACACTAGGTGTTTGATTCGTCAATAGTATATATATATATAATATATAAGCAAACTATCAACCAATTACCTTTAGCCAAGGATTGGTTAAGAATTCACAAAAAATAAAATATATATGTTTTCGGAAGTTTGATTTCCCGGGTCGTTATGTCTCAACGAGGTGTGCAATTGAAAATCGAATGACGGATTGATGATTGATGTTTGAATATGACAAAGTTATGATTGATTTTTTATTTCTACAAGCTTAAATATGCAAAAACGATTAAATAAAACCTAAAAACGAAAGCCATATAACTTAAAACCTAAAACGGGCACGAAAAACGAGGGTCAAAAACCTAAATTACACAATTTAAACCCTAGAATGAATTTTTCACTTAAAATGGGTTCTAAGTGACTAAAAACGAAGTTTAAAAAAAACTAGATCGAAAACGGAGTTAGTTAAGACAAAAAACGAGTCAAAACAAAAACGGGGACGAATCCCGTTCTTTAAAAAGTGAAACTTTGTAAAAATGACCCTACAAGAAAACAAATATTTTTCCTAGAAACTATATGACAAAAGAAAATAAAAAAAAAAGTTTATAATTTTCTGACTTTTATTTTATTTTTTATGATTTTTTAAAGTTTTTAATGAAAATAAATTATAAAAAATACGAAATGTTTTTATAAAAATCTGAAAAAAATACAGAAAATACTTTAGACTAAAACAAATGTAAGAAAAATACGAAATCAAAATAAGCTACACGGATAAGCAGTTAAAATAAGCTACAAAGGCTAATAAGCTTAAACTGCCAAAAAGGGATAACAATTAAATGGTGCAAGGTCTAACAAGTGAAAGACCCAAGGGCGAGTGGTAAGTTGTGTGTGTGTTGTGAGGGAGGTCGCAGGTTCGAGTCCTGGACCTCTTTTTTTTATTTGCTACAATACCTTTTTTAAAATTCAAAACTTTTTACACACTTTTATTAAGCACATGAAGGTAAGCATTTTTCAAAACTACAACTTTTATTGAATGCTTATAAATAAGCCATAAAAACTTAATGAAACAGACAGAATGCTTGAATGACAAAAGGGGCTTAAAGGCTTATTCTTTTTTTTGCCTTTTTAAACACAAATAAGCTAGGGAAATAAAAATAAACAAATACATATATGAAACTAAACTTATTAACAAATAAGAACAACAGTGATCAAGGAAATCAAACTGAAAAGCTCAAATAAGCTCAGCAGTACTAACTTTTAAGTTAGTACTGCTAGCTAAACTTTTAAGACTACTAGGCCAATAACAAGGGAAATAAGCACAAAGCAGAAAGAAATAAGCAAACTAAGAAATCACAAACACTTAATAAGCACTTAAGTACAACAATTAGCAAGCAAATCAATCAAAAAAAGGAGAAAAATAAGAACTCTCAGCACCAGGGGAGCTTTTTGAGCAAAACAGCCAAGAGGCTTTTTGCAGCCCTCAATTAAGTTAACCAAATAAGCTTCAAAATGGAAATAAAGCTCAAATTTATAGAAATAGGTACAAAGAGAGCTTATGCAAGAGTTTTCAGAAGCTAGAAACAACAATAGCTTGCTTAACTTTGAGCTTAAAAAGACTTATAAGCTGCTAAGTGAAATGACAGATTAGGCAAAACAAACTCACACAAATGCAGGCAGTCTAAGCTTTCAACTAATGCAATACCACACTCAAATTAGACATGAAAAACTCAACTCATGACACTCTTATGCTAACTATCAAAATAAGCAAATCTACAAGACCAAATTTCCTCAGACTTGAACCATAATTATGAAAACCTTGATTTTTGAGATTTAAGCTTTAAAAACTTATAAAAACTTCTTAATAATCCTTCATTAAGCTAATGGAAAAAGAATTAATGACTCAACCCAATGCACTAACAATTTAGACCCATTTTGGGTCTAATGCCAAACACCCCTTTAGATTCTTAAAAACAAATTTTAAGGCTTAAACAGGTTAAGGAAGCTTTGGAAACTGAAAGCAGATGACTAACTATGATTAATAAGTTAATAATGAACAAAATTCAAAGAAAAATAAGCACTTATTTATGAGATAATCTAATAAGCAGTTTGAACTAGAGATTAGGCAGTTTTAACTTAAACTTAATTTTAGCTAGTATTTATGATCTCATAACCTAACTTATGACATATTAAGCTAATATCAGGCAATTTAAGCAAAAATAAGCACTAAACAGTTAAAATAAGCAATGCTACAGTAACTTTAAAAAAATGCAGGAAATTGAAAGAAAACTTACAAAGGTCCAATTGTCAAGGAACCTAAAACTAACCTATCAACCCCTAAGTCCAAATATCTCTGAATCAATAACAACCCTTGGCCCATCCATAATTGACCATGCTCCAATAATTTTGTGCTTATTTGACTTTACAAGTCAAACTTTGACTTTTACTTAAAAACCAAGTAAGCTATGAATTAGCTTATGGAATTCAAGACTAAAACTTTGTATATTGATTAAACAAGATAATGAAGCTTTTGTGAGAACTTGAACAAATAACAATTTTTAAAACTCGAATTAAAGGGAAAATTCAAACTTTCTCATTAACTAAAATAAGAGTACATAAACTGAAAAATTGAAGTTACAATAGTCTGAAAAGCTTATAAAACTGAATAAAACTAAGAAAAGCTGGTAAAAAAATGAGTGATGCCCTATTGGCTACATGGGTTGGGTATTTATACCCGAAACCCCATATCAACAATTTTTTAAGCTTGTGTTTCTTTGCTGAGACATAAGGCTCCCTTTGTGTTTCTTTAGTGAGTGTAAAGCTTCAAAATCAATCCTTGGCCATAGATTTGTCATGTGCTTCCTTGGATCACCATCTCAGCCATCGATGTTGTCTCGAAGGTGGTGAGATTGCCAAGTTGGCAACTCTCATTGGGCTGGGGTTTAGTGGAGAGGGGAAGGATGCTTTGTCCATGGGTTTTGTTGAGTGAAGCAGGGTAAAAAGGTGGGAAGAAACCCGTGACTTGTGGTGGGTTTAAAATGGGCGGGAAATTTGGTTTGTGGGTAACAGGGTAAACGTTTGGGTAAAAGTCAAAAATGGCCCCTCAAGGTGTTATGTGTCTTTGCAATTAAAGTCCTTGAGGTAACATAGCTTTCAGGGGTTGACAGGTTTAACCCCTCATTGTGTATTTCTTCATTGCAAAGTCAGTCCTTGTGTGATACAACTTTAGGGACTTGGCAGAATTGCCCCTAAAGTTGTATTTTCTTTAAATTGCATTTTCAACCCTTGTCTTTTTATCTTGTAATATAACTTTGGGATTTGGTAATTTCAGTCCCTCAAGTTATATTCTTTTCTGATTCAGCTTCTCGGAGTTGACTTGACTTTGTCGGGGTTGACTTTCCTGTTGACTTTTTGACTTTTGGCTTCGATTTGACTTCGTCTTTTCACACTTTTCCATTCCGTGCTCGGTTTTGTCTGTTTTTAGCTTTGTTTTTGTCCTTTTCTTGATTATTCGTTTCCTGCACAATACAAATGCAAAACATACAAATACGATGTATTTTTGGTACGTTTTTAACCATTTAAGTCCGTTTTTAATGGAAAATGGTATGTGTAATTAATCACATACCAAAATCCCCCATACTAAGGTATTGTCATGTCCTCACACAATGTTATGAAGTAAACACTTAGGAAAACCAAGAATCTCAATTCCCCTCGACTAATAACCTCAAAAAGTTGCTAAGTGTTCATCAAGGGGAACTAAAGAATCAATAGCTTCGACAAGTCCCGTTTTCACCATTTTTTATATGTACATTAACTATCCCTAATATTTTTGGATTTTCCTTTTTCTTTCTTAACTACCTGTTTGACCTCCCTTATTTTATCAACACTTGGGATCATAGAATGAGAAGCGCCCATAGAATAATCTATGGATGTCCTGACGGATAAATTCATCGTCCCTGATTTTTCACTAGTCCCAAGCTAAGCGTAAAAACGAAATCACTGTTAAGTACAAGTAAAGATGCTAACACTACTTATAACTATGACTTGTCAACTTTTTGCTCCCAACAATTATTCAATTAGTAGTTGATTGTGCTTTAATTTTAAGTTAAATTTAGATCGACAGTTTTAGAAAGTAGTATAGTTTATGTGCATAACGATATTTCTGAAGAAATCTGGGGAAAAGACTAGATCACCCACCAACCAGCATATTCTCGATAGATCCCAGCCGAGTTCGACTTAGGTTATCAGGTTGAGACCCCACAGGAGAATGTTCGCAATGTAATAGCGGGATACTCCACCCTTTTAGGCCGAATTTCTTAGATTTACCGCTAAATAAACAATACTACTCAAAGCACGCAAACATCAAAAATTTAATGATCTCATTGGTGCGATTATTCCATGTAGCGACCTTTCTTCTCGGAACGTCCCAGCCTCATCAGCTAAGTGCCTAGGTTTTTGACACCCCACGGAGAATACTTAATCGAAATAATCTACCGACGGCAACCAACAACTTTTGAAGTCTTAAAGCAAGTTATTCTTAGTTCAAAATTATACTTGAGTTTAGAAAAAGAAATCTTAACCATTAATTTTCATTTATTGCTATATACTATACTACCGTCATCATTTACATGACTACAACATCGGCCACGCCTCCGACAAGATGTAGTGACTTAGTCTGACGACGGTTTCTAACACTTACAGATGCACTTTGGCATTTATTATCTCACTATGGGCCTTGTTTTGAAGACTGCAACATCGGTTGTGAGCCGGCAAGATGCAGTAAACCTTTATCAGCCCACAGTTTATATTTTTCATTATTTATTTTATTCATTTTTTTTCATTTTTTCAAATTTTTTTTTCATTTTGCAACATATTTTTCGTAATAGAGAAAATTTCGTTTTAGAAACTCAAGTATAAAGCTGAACTAAGATGAATATTTTCGTTTCCGAAAGAGCTTCTTTTTAGAAAATGTCGGTTTAAAGTTAAAGCAAAATTAAGCACGTTTATTAGTCAGGTTAAGAGCTTCTGGGAGGAAAGCGACAAGTTACATCTTATAAGCTTTTTTTTTTAAGATTTCCACAAATAATCTTGTTTAGCATTTCTACTTGTAAGTAACAACTATCATTTTCTTGTTCTTCGCAAATTTTAATAATTCCCTATAAAAGTTCCGCGAATGCTTAGCTAAATAAACTTTCGTTTATTAAATGGTTAAGGGACAAAGCTAGGGCTCAACACGCCCGATCGAGTCAAAATTTATTCTTATTCTACCCATTAGGAAAGTCAAAACTGTGACAAAACACTTATTTTATTTTTGAATTTTTTTTTAAATTTTTTTCATTTTTTTGGTATTTTTTTAAAAATTTTGGTGGTAAAAACGGGATTACGTGACAACAACGACTGCATGCAACAATCAAATCGAAGATCCCCCCCATACTAGAACTAAACATCGTCCTCGATGTTTAAAAGGGGTACCTACGTAAATCTAAGGCCGTTTATTAAGTGTGCCAAAAGATAAAACGTTAGTCGATTAGATTTGGATATTGGATTCCCAAAATGAAGCTGAGGATGTGAAACTCTTGTGGATGAAGGGTAAAACTGCGAGCACGAGAGTCTTCACAATCCGGGAAATCCTGGACATACAACACAAAACACGGACAAAACACGGGTAATGGAAGAGGTAAGCCTCCTCACACAAAAACACTTATTCATTACTACATAATACTACTACTGATAAGCATGGGGTGCCTCCCACGAAGCGCTTGTTTAAGGTCGCTATGCTTGACCCGATCCCCGAATTTATTGGTCCTTGGGGAAGGTTTGGAGGTCCGGGACAACCTCGGTTGGTATGTCCCCTCCAAAATAGTGTTTAATTCTATGACCATTTACTTTGAAGTTAGGCCCGGAGTTTTGGGATAACTCGACGGTGCCATACGGAAAGACTTGGACAATGGTGAATGGTCCTGACCAACGGGATTTCAACTTGCCGGAGAAAATCTTTAATCGAGAGTTAAAGAGGAGAACTTGATCACCAACGTTGAAAACGCGGTTTTTGATCTTGGCATCGTGGATCCTCTTGGTTTTCTCTTTATAGATCAAAGAGTTTTCATAGGCATGATCACGAAGTTCATTAAGTTCATTGAGTTGAACTTTTCTGTGATCACCCGCGGTTTTGATATCAAAGTTTGTATGCTTAAGGGCCTAGTAAGCTTTGTGCTCCAACTCGACCGGCAGATGACATGCCTTTCCATATACAAGCTTGTACGGAGTGCACCCGATGGGTGTTTTGTAAGCTGTACGGAAGGCCCAGAGAGCGTCATCCAGTTTGTCCGACCAAGAGGCACGATTTTCGCCCACGGTCCTTTCAAGAATTCGTTTCAAACCACGATTCGATACCTCAACTTGCCCACTTGTTTGTGGGTGATACGCGGTGGAGAGACGATGAGTGACTCCGTATTTAAGCATGACCTTTGCAAATTGGTCATTGCAAAAATGGGTTCCGCGATCACTTATGATTGCACGAGGGGCACCGAATCTGGCGAAGAGAGATTTGAGAAATTTGCAAACAACTCGGGCGTCGTTGGTGGGGAGCGCTTTCGCTTCAACCCATTTTGACAAGTAATCGACTGCCACGAGTATATATTTGTTCCCTCTTGAAGACGGGAACGGCCCCATGAAGTCAATACCCCAAACGTCAAAGATTTCACAAACTTAGATGGAATTTTGAGGCATCTCATCACGTTGTGAAATTTTTCCTTGACGCTGGCACGAGTCGCAGTTTTTAACCAACTCGTGGGCATCTTTGTAAATTGTGGGCCAGAAGAAACCGACCGGCATTCAAAAGACCTTTTGGCGGTGAGATTTGCACCATGAATGTCCCCCACGTGGGTCCATTATGGCAACTTCGAGGGATGTCGGTGCTTCCTTGCCGTGCACACACTGCCGGATCACTTGATCCGCACATATCTTAAACAAGAAGGGGTCGTCCCAAAAGTAGTGTTTGACGTCTTTGAAAAACTTTCTTTTCTGCTGAGACGACATCCCTTTGATCACAAAATTCCCCGCATGGTAGTTTGCAAAATTGGCAAACCATGGGGCATTATCATCACCACGAAAGGTAACCATCCCAAGTGTCTCGAGAGGAAATGTTTCCGTAATTTCCTTTTTCTCGAGCTCACTTTGATGGGGATTTTCAAGTCTGGAAAGGTGGTCGGCGGCAAGATTTTCTGCTCCTTTTTTGTCTCGGATCTCAACATCGAATTCTTGGAGCAGCAAAATCCACCGGAGCAATCTTGGCTTAGCATCCTGCTTAGCGAATAGATACTTTAGAGCCGAATGGTCCGTATATACTATGCTTTTGGACAAGACAAGATATGGCCGGAATTTCTCGAAAGCATACACTACGGCAAGTAATTCTTTTTCCGTTGTAGTGTAATGTGCTTGAGCCTCGGTCATAGTTTTGCTTGCATAGTGTATCGGCTGGAAGTGCTTGGTCTTACGTTGCCCTAGGACTGCCCCAACAGCAAAATCACTTGCATCACACATGATTTCAAAGGGCAAGTCCCAATCGGGAGCAACTAGAATTGGAGCCTGGGTTAACTTCATCTTAAGGGTCTCAAATGCTTCGATGCATTCCTTCGAGAAGATAAACAGAGTTTCTTTTTCAAGGAGGTGGGTCATAGGCCGGGCGATTTTGGAAAAATCCTGAATAAATCGTCGGTAGAAACCGGCATGACCGAGAAAACTTCGAATACCCTTCACGGTAGTGGGATGAGGCAATTTTGCAATGACATCAACTTTCGCCTTATCTACCTCAATCCCGGTCTTAGAAATCTTATGGCCAAGGACTATGCCTTCTTTAACCATAAAGTGGCACTTTTCCCAATTTAGCACAAGATTGGTGTCTTCACACCTTTGGAGCATTTTGTCTAAATGGGAAAGGCAAGAGGAGAAAGAATCACCGAAAACCAAGAAATCATCCATGAAGACTTCCATGGTTTTCTCAATCATATCGTGAAAGATTGCAACCATACACCTTTGGAACGTGCCCGGTGCATTGCATAACCCAAAAGGCATGCGACGATAGGCAAATGTCCCGTAAGGGCAGGTGAAGGTAGTCTTTTCTTGATCAAGTGGGTCAATCGGGATCTGAAAATAGCCAGAGAATCCGTCCAAAAAGCAATAGTACTCATTTCCGGCTAATCTTTCAAGCATCTGATCCATAAATGGCAACGGGAAATGGTCTTTACGAGTTGCATCATTGAGTTTTCGGTAGTCGATGCAAACTCGCCATCCCGTAACCAACCTAGTGGGTATTAACTCATTTTCTTCATTTTTTACCACGGTTATGCCTCCCTTTTTAGGGACACAATGAACCGGGCTTACCCAGGGACTGTCAGAGATAGGATAAATTAACCCAGCATCAAGAAGTTTGATAACTTCTTGCTTAATAACCTCATGGATTTTGGGGTTAACCCTTCTCTGATGTTGAACTACGGGTTTGGCATTTTCCTCCATCAAAATCTTATGGGTGCATCAGCCGAAAACGTGGATTCTATCCCCTTAATATCAGAAATCTTCCAAGCTAAGACATTTGGTGCTTAAGAACTTTGATCAGCGGTTTTAATCCTCATCTTTCCAAGTTTTTTTAGCGATTATGACGGGTAATTGTCATCACCACTCCAAAAATGTTACTTAAGATGGTATGGTAAGATCTTTGTGTATTTCAAGGTCGGGAGGTCTGACACATGAAGAATAATCTTTCAGGAACATTTATTTCATAAACTGGTGACGAGGGAGTATTGGTCACTATAGATTACACTAAACAATTCCTCAAGTAAAACAGTATCTTCTCCCCTCCAACAGAAACATAGATGCCGTCAACACCTGGAGGTATTGAATATCATGTTCAAGAATTCGTCCGATCTCTTCCATTAGAAAATCACTCTTTCCACACGAAGAGGAGTGAAAGATAGAGAGCAAGAATCGATCATAAGGTCTTACGTAGTAGTGGATTGCCACTTTTATAAATTTCAAGTACTTCTTGAACATATCTTTACAAGCAATGTCAATAACATCGACTCGGTTGTAAACCATTTCAATGAGATGTAGGAGAAAGTCTTAGAATTACCAACTTTGAAAGTCACAGATTGGTCAGTCGTAAAACTAAAGGTCATTTGTTCACCCGTTAACAATCGATCAAGGGCACGTGCCGTCCTCTAAGAAATGTCTTCCTAGGATTAGGGGAACCCGAGGATCGGCAACGTAATCAACGACCATAAAATCAGCAGGAAAGAAGAACATTCTAACTTTTACGAAAACATCCTCGGCGATGCCGTTTGGAGTATAAAATCGTTCGGTGGCAAGTTCAAGTACATTTGGGTTTGGTCAAAGCATTGGAGACTTAGTTCTTTCCAAATACAGAGAGGCATCGTTGATGCTTTGCACCGAGATCGGTCCCAAGGCTAAGCAATCATTCATCTCCGGAAAATCACATGGGTAAATTAGAATTCTGCCGTGGTCTCCAAGTTTCCCGGGAAACCTTTTTTAGGATAACCGCCCGAGCAATTCTCGTTTACCGTGTCCTATCAACTCAATCATTCTTATCCTTTTTCATTAAGGATCTTTCTAAACATTGGTGCAAATTTAGGCATGTTAGGGGTAGCGTTATAGATCCGCGAACTTAGCTCTAAATGGAGATTCCAAAAAATCTCTATAAATTTTGAAGCTAGAAGATTGTCTTTTTATCTTCCACGGATCTTTTCTTTGTGGACATTGAAGATAGAGGCAAGGTTGGTTTAGTCTTTGAAAGCAACAACGGGCTCACCAATTTTGGTCATTAGTTTGGAGCCCAATATAGTTGGATTGTTTTCGGTGCTTGGTTGCACTTATCCTTTGTCACCTCGGTATTTTCATTTTTCCTTCTCTTAGGAGGAGAAGAAATTTGCGGTCCATTAAGGAATCACGCGCTCGGGTAAGTGATTGCCTTTCACCTCACCTTTCGGGTTAGCAATGGAGTTGCCTTGGAAGAGAACCCAAACTCGAAGTAGAAGCTATTACTAAATACCGAATATGGTTGATCAGGTCTGTTATTATTTGCCATTTGATTTTGCATATTTGCATAAACCGCGTCATTAGTCTTGAACGTAGTTATCAAAATTGGGCTTAGACACACCCGGTGCTGGTGGAACTGGAGCTTGAAAAGTCGGGGGTTGATTAATCTGGGGTTGGTAAACATTGTCCTTGATTGAAATTATTACCCTAAATTTGGTTTTAAAATTGTTCCCGCAAAGCTCCTCGCCCAGCCATTTTGGTTGTAAATTTAATCCCCACCGAGTTTGTTTGTTTTGATGTTTTTTGCATAGAGGAAAATCGTGAGGTCGAATTGGTTTGCGACAATCCTGAGGTCGGTAACATGGCATTACCCATGGTTGTAGATAACTGCGGCGGCTTGTTGATACTATTCTTGGATATTGTCACGATAAATGTTGACATCGCGGTGGCTGACAATTTTTGGTAAGAAAGACCACCCCCAGCAAGTTTACAACATCTTTGCTCGACTGCTTTTAACAGGACGGGAGCTGGGAGTTTGGTTTTATCATATCGAAATCAAGCTCTTAACCATAGTCTTTTATAAGCTCAGCAACATCGATAACTGCTGGGGTAGAAGAGCTCGTACTTACTTTTTGAAACCAATATGCCCTTGCTTCGTGTTATACGAACTTTGGACTTTGCTCTCGATGATTTTAAGGCATTCTCGAGGCATTTAATCGCAAAAGTTTACCACCCGCAGCGGAGTTCAATAATCTTGTCAGTTGTCGAATTCTAGGAATTAGTAGGAATGTATCGATTTTGAATCCAATTGCTGAAAACGCCATGATGCGGGATCCCCTAAGAAGATCATTGAATGGTCCCATGCTTTCATAAAATGATTCCTTCAAAGTTTTTGTTGAAATTTGTGATTTCATTTCGAAGATTTGTTGTTTTAGAGGGAGGGAATTAATTTGTTAACGAATTTCGTAAACAGGAATCATCCCATGTAAGAATCGATTAAGGGGGCCTTTTTCAAAGCCAAATTCGGTGGCGCTCCTAGAGGGAAAATGGGAAAAGCATAAGCTTAACCGACGTACTCGAGACGTTTGGGAACTTCATCGTAGAAGTGATCTTGTTGAAATAACGAATGTGAGCATGTGGGTCTTCTTTATCATGTCCAAAAAATTGCTTGTTTTTGAAAACAAGAATTAAGTAGACATGTCTTGAACTCAAAGTTGTTCGTCAGGTAATTCGTAACAACGATTCGCACCCGTAAGAAACCTCGGTGGGTGCTTCGAGCAATTGCATAATCGTACTATAGGAGGATTTGGTTTCTCAAGATTGGTGTTCAACAGAATTTTGTTGACTTTGTTGTTGTCGACGTATACCTGGCTTGAGAACGAGGTGCTGCATCACAAAATAGAAAAATAAAAAGAAAATTTACAACTAATTTTTTTTTTTGGTTTTTTAAAGTGATTTATATTTTTTCACAATTGATTTTAACTGATACTGAATATAAGACAACTTCAACCAAGATAATACTATTTACTTCATGGTAGCTCTCAAAAAGATAAACGCAACAGGTGATCTGGAGGAGTAGGAAAGCGCGAAGCTTAATTTCTCCTTTCGGGTCGTAGTTCCCTTGAACAACCCCACCTTATACCACTTTTTTTAGTTTTTTAACTTTTCAAGGTGGAGCCGTATGTCGTAAGAGACACAAATGACAATTTTTGAAATCTTTAGTTCGAGTGGGAACCAACAAGTTCACCGAAGTTATTATGATAATACCACAGATTGAGAATGATTATATTTTTGTATTTTAACCAATTAGTGAATTTTTTATTTTTATTATAGTTTTATTTTTAATTTTTTTTTGTTTTTATATGATAATAATACTAATAAAAGAAAACAAAAATATTTTTTACTTTTTATATTTTTATAGAAGAAAATATTCACATATTCAAACACAGATTGTCAAACGTAACGATAATCGTTTTCAACCTCCCCGGCAGCGGCGCCAAAATTTGACTCGCACGAACTCACTCCTTTTTATATATAAATAAATATGAACATATATAAATACACAACAAGGATCATAATCCGCGAGACAAATGAATCCGGAAGTAGGATAGAGTGTTTCCGGGTCGTTATGTCCCAACGAGGCTTGAAATGGAAAATCGAAAGATGATTGATGATTTATGTTTGAATATGACAAAGATTTGATTGAGTATTAAACCTAAAAAGAAAATAACACAAAAGAATAATCAAGGAAAAAAGGCTAGAACAAGCATAAAAGCGATGAAACGTGAAACTCACTAAAAAAACTTTTAGAAGCTAAAACCAAATAAGCTCAAATAACTTAAGACAGCAAGTAGAGGTCTAAACTAACTCTAAATAAGCAAATTCAGCATGCAATTAAGCTAAATTAAACAAGAGAAACACAACAATACTAACAACGTATTACTAACAGTAAGAACTTGGAGTTTAGTACTGGCCTAGCTTTAAGAAAGTACTGCTACTTTAAGTTTAGCACTAAGCGTAGTCTGCCAAAAACAAGAAAAAATAGCAAATAAAGTTAAAACATATATTTGACTATCGCTAATAAGCACACAAAGCATAAAAATAAGCAACCAAGAATAGCAAGAATGGCAACTAAGCTAAAAACTAAAAACTGATAAACTCTTAAAATTATTTTGAAAAGGCAAACAAGTTCTACTGAAGATAGTAAACGAAAATGGGTTTAATCTACTCTAAAAAGTTAAGCAAATCTTAAATAAGCAGAAACAATAAGCTAATAAGCAAAAATGAACCAACAGTACTAGCAGTTTTAACTACCAGTACTAACTTGGTGTTAGTACTGCTAGCCCTTAGTTCGTACTAGAAAACCTTTAGATCCCGAAGAAAATAAACCAGCAGTAATAACTTGGTAGTTCGTATTGCTTTTTCTAAAACACACCGTTAACGTTTCAAAAATCATTTTTTCTTTTCATCTTGATTAAAAACAGATTATCAAATAACAAAATAAGACACTTATAAGTAGACTTCAATAAAAAATAAGCACCTAAATATGCTAAATTAGTCTAAAACAGTTTACATTATCATAACGTACAAATTAAGAAAGTATACAAACTATTTTTTGAACTAACAACTAATCATGATAAGCAAAAACATATTGATTAAAACACAACTAAGTAAACATAAGTAACAAATCAGCAGAAAGATGAGCGATTCTACAAAGCAAAAAATAAAAGTAAGAGAAAGAGAGCCTTACACCACCCTTAGCTCAAGAACAGGGTCGAAACAATGAATCTACTAAGCACTAAGCTTGCATATAACAAGCTAGAGTATAGACCATAAGCCCATCAGAACTGCTTATACATCCATAAAGTAAGATTTTGGTGATATTGAAGAGTGAATTTTATATTGTGAATTTCTCTTAACTACTCATAACTTTTATTTTTACTTAATGGAAACGCTTATAAGAAAAGCTGTATTAAGAGCGTTTTTTTTAAATCAAAACAACACAAATAAAAATTTAACACACGAACTTGTAAATAAGACTTAAAACCTAAAATTTGCATTACAACTTTGAAAGTGTTACAAAGCTGAAAGTAAAAAAGCCAGTAAATTGAATTTTTATAAAACTAAAACATACAGCTAAGAATAATTTTTAAAGATTAACTAGTTTTCTACTAAGGCCTTATAAAATTCCATATTTATAGCCGAAGTCTTCTTTTCTTCCACTTCTATCTCCCCTTTCTTCTGTGTTTCTTTGTAGAGACAAAAACCAAGTGTGCTTGTTGTGTGAGGTGTTTTTAAAACAAATCCCGGCCTTCAGTTTCTATTGTGCATCGTTTGAGTCAATCATAGCCATCGATAATACTTGGAATGGTGAGGATTGCCAACATGGCCACTTGACAACCATCTGGGGGGAGGGTTTGATAGAAGGAGTGGTTAAATGATTAATCTAGGGTGTTGAGTGTTTTGCAGTGTATAAGTATGGGACTACATGGTTTGCCGAAGTTGTAACCTGGGTTTGTTGGGCTAGAAAGATGATTTTAGGGAATTTTGGCAGCTTTGGCCCCTCATCTCTTAATAAACCTTATTGCAAAACTTCACCCCACCCTGATTGCAATTTCGACCCTTGTCTTTTCCTTTGTAATAAAACTTGAGGTTTGGCAGTTTTTAGTCCCCCTCAAGTTGTATTTTCCTTCATGTGTCTGACTATTTAATTTGAATGACTTGGCTTTGGATTGACTTTGGTCTTTTCACATCCCGTCTTTGTTATGGTCATTTATGCTATCTTATTAAAAATCCCGTTCCTGCACAATTCAAATGCATCCACTTGTCGAGTCTGAGGAAGACCCGGCAAGTCCTTAGGAAATACTTCAGGAAAATCTTGAACTATTGGTATGTCCTCAAGTCGCTTCTTCTCTAACTTGTCTTCAACCTCCTTTGTAGTAATATGTGCCAAAAAGACTGGACATCCTTTTAGCATGTATTCTTATATTTTGGAGTACGAGATAATGTACAGACGAGCCTCGTGTCCCTGGTTGCTTCCATCATCGTGAACAATTAATGTTTCATTTCCCCAAGGGATACAAACGATCTTCTTGGCACACACAATGATTGCTTGGTACTTTACCAACCAATCCATACCAATTATAGCATCGAAACTACCAAGTTCTACAGGCATTAAGTCTATGTTGAATGGGTGGTTCATGATATTTAATGTACAACCCCTAAGGATAGTGTTCAACCCAATTATTCTCCTGTCGGCTAGTTCAATATCATAATAGTGATCTAATGTAGTTGGTGAGATATCAATTTAGGAGCTAAATGCAGTGGATACAAAACTTCCATCGGCACCAGTATCGAATAAGATAGTAGCATAGCGGTTATTTAGAAGGAACGTACCTGTCACGACGTTGGAGTCTGGGTTTGTCCCTGCATGCCCTACCGCATACACCTTGGCTGGAGCATTGCCACCTCCAACTTGGTTACCATGGTTGTTGTTGTTCTTTAGCTTGGGACATTCCCTCTTGAAGTGTCCTTGGACTCCATACTCAAAACAAGTAGGCTTCTGACCCAACCCAATGTCGCTCTGATGGTTAGCATTGTTAGCATTTGTCGTACTTCTACAGTCACGAGCAAAAATGGCCAACTTTGTTGCATTTGTGGCATTTAGGAGCACATGGACCATCGTGGTGATAATTGCATTTTGAGCATAGTGGTTTGGATCCCCCATATTGTTTCTTCTCAACAGTCCCTGCAGCATGAGCCCTGCCGATGTTCTGCCTCTTGTTTTGGTGGTGTTGTTGTGGTTGTTGGTTATTATTTGGCTTTCTCTTGTTCTCTGTCTAACGGTCAGCAAAAGTGCGGATTCTCTTATCCATTACTTCGATTGCCATTTCAGTTGCCTCTTGCATTGTCTTAGGCTTGGATGCTACTACACTTCCGTAGATCATGTCGGGTAAGCCACCGACATATTTCTCAATCTTGTCAGATTCTTCAGGAAACATTCTACCATACAGCAGTGCCAGTTCTTGAAAATGTTGGTTGAACTCTATCACATCGGTACCTTTTACTTTCAATTCCCACATTTCGGCTTCGAGTTACTTAATCTCGGTCCTTGGGCAGTACTTGTCAGTTATTTTCTTCTTCAGTTCAGTCCAGGTCATTGCATAAGCAATGTCATTACCAACAGTCCTAATGTGGGAGTTCCACCATGTTAGAGCATTTCCCAGAAGAGTACAAGTGGAGAACTTGATTTGGTTTTCCATAGAATAGTTGCTTATGCGAAACATAGTTTCCATATTCTTAATCCATTGAGTCAATTCGACAACTCCTTCTATGCCTTTGAAATTTAGAGGTTGATACTTCATGAAGTCTGGGTAAGTGCACTCACGAGTGGCTCGCTCGTTTCTCCTAGCACCTGTTCCTGAATTATGGTTGTCGACGCCATTCGTGTTTGCATCACGTGCTGCCAAAGCGACAGTAACGCCTTGGTTAATCATTGCCTAAAGTTGGGCATTAGTGACAGATGTGGTATTGGTTGTTTCTGGGGCCATGTTTGACCTTGTGGCTCTTTTTGGTGCCATTTTCATCAATCACAAGAAAATATAATACCCGTTAGATTTTGTGAAATCATAACCATGACATGACATATGCACAATAAGTAAAGTGAGATCACATCACACAGTGAAATATACAACTGAATTGTAATCAACAAAGATATAACCAAATTGACATTCATTCACAACAAATTCGATTACAGACATGACATAATACAACCATTGCATATATAATTGGAAAACATACATGATTGTTTTAGATACAAAATGATCACATCGATTAGGTTACAAGATAAAAGAATATATACAACCTAAAGCCATACTAGCCGGGATTAAACCCGTAATACTTAGTAGGATGTACAAAACAACTAGCCATAACAAAATCTAGGAACTGCTACCAGCCTCCTCCGGTAGCTCTAGCTGTGCAGGACCTTTGGCGGGGCTCTGCTGTCTCTCGAACTTTGCCATCTGAGTCTAAAGTCTCTTTATCAGCTTCAGTGCCTCTGTGAGCTACTTTTGCCTCCTGTGATCTGCCGCCAGTAACTCTCAAATCACCATCTGTCTCCTACGGTCTGCTGACTGTAACTCTCTAATTTGTGACTGCTGAGCTAACATTGTGGTACGTAGCGACATAACCTCAACACGTGCTAGGTCGCTAGCCCCCATGGATCCTACCCAAGCCTCTCGAGACATCCTGGCCTTTGTCTCCATCAGAAAACGTATATGTGCATGTACATGCCTATCTCTAAACAACATGTTGAGCCGACCAGCCAATAGCTGTCGCTGACTCTGCTCATCATCTAACCTCGTATAAATCTCATCCGTGTCCTGCCTAACCCTAGTCTCAAACGCTGTCATATGTCGACCCAACTCCGTGTTAGTACTAATGGGTGCCCCCTGCAAGGTCTCAACTATCTCATCTCACGAGTCGGTGATCCCATATCCAACATCTCTCTCCGGGTCATGCCTGATCTCCCTATCCATAGTAGCTACAAAACCATAGTCTGCCCTAAGACCTCCAGTCGGTCTAGCAGCAGCAGCAGACGAGCTCTCTCCGACCTCGTATGCAGGACCAAGAGCGATACCTAACCTCTTTCGAGGTAGTAAGGTAACCTCGGGTCTGTCCTCTCTACGGTCAGCAGCGAGTAAGTGCAAGGGTAGTGGTAATGGTAGTGAACATGAAGTAGATGCGGCCTCGGCTCTTAGCCGGATCACAGCAGCTCGATAGCCCAACGGACGAATAGGACTAGCAGGTGGTGATGGAGATAACACAGGCACTGGTGATGATACTGGTAGTGGTGGTGATACTAGTAGTGATGGAGAAGGTATCAGGGGTAGTAGTGGAAAAGGTATCTGGGGAAGTGGTGAAGACCATGGGGAGAGTGGTGATGATGGTGGAGTAGATATAGAGAGAAGTCTGGTAACCTCTGCATCGGACAATACTGGTGTGGGTACTGGAGCTGGAATAGAAATCCTAGTTGTCACACGATATTCAGGGTGTGGTGGTGGTGTGGCCGCAGACTCATCAGTCTCGAACGGCTCTGTCTCCTCCGCAGATGGGGCCTAATCCGTAGCTGGTAAAGCAACAACTACAGAGTCGGCAGGAGCTAGGTGCTCCTCCTCCTCCTCATCATCATCGACCTCGATGTCCATATCATCATCCTCTGATAACCCCTCCTCGTCATCGCCGTCATCTCCTCCATCGGCAGGATAATCAACAGGATCCTCCTCAGGGTCCTCGTCGTCATCCTCCTCTGGGTCCGCCTCAGGATCAGACTCCGGAACATAATCTGGTAACTGAGTAGTGGGTGAGGCAGCAGCAGGCAGTGGCTGCTCCTCCGCCGGAAACACCTCATCCTCCTGTGGCATATACTTGGGGTATATCGGCTCTGGAACATAATCTAGTGGAGGTGGTGACTGTGGCTCCTCGGGGCCCAGTATGTAGTCTGGTGATGGTACAACTCCTGGTGATCCTATATCTGATAACTCCTCAAATGTACTGGATATCTCTGTGTATGTGACCCCTGATTCATCTGAATCTGACATGACTGAATCTGAAAATCCAAAATAGCTTATATTAGTATTTAATATAAGACCCTTATAGTAATATACATTTATATCATAACATGTATATCAATCAAGAATGCATCTAGTTCAACCAACTAATGCAACAACTAGTGTATGCATGAATGTATGCACGTATGTATGTCCCGTGTAAACCCCTTTGTATGAATTTGATGTTTGAAAACGGTTATAGTCCAGCAAAACATTTGACCTGGTTCTCTATAACCTTGGCTCTTGATACCAATCTGTAACACCCCCAAATTGGGTCGCAGCGGAATAAGGGTCCGGGGCGTGTTACTTCATAGATCAATAACACAAGATATATATAGAACGACCAAAAAGTCGTTTAAAACCGATACATTGGATTTAACAAAGTATTTGTTACATAAGCCCGAAGCTTCACTTGTTCACTTGTTCAAAATACAAAGATTTCTAGCCCATAACAGATATACAAAATGTAATGCGACAAAATCTTTAATGCATGATATCCAAATCAAAACCTCCAATGTATCCCTTGCACCTCATGCTTATTGACCTCCTGAAAAACATTGCTTTAAAACGTCAACAATAATGTTGGTGAATTCATAGGTTTGATAAATCGTATATTATAGGACCACAAGATTTCCCAAGTGTATGATAATGCAACAGATGCAGACATCATATAAATGTAATTACGTTGCCCTAAGCTCATGACACTGAAGCTCGACATAAATGAATACCATATAAATGGCCTACATTGCCCGTGATGATGTTCTAACCCGCAACATCCTATGTTCGACATGGTATACGTTCGTTTTCCCAGTGATAGCTAATCACCCGAACAGGGATGTCAATCCCAATAGATCTATTTATATCATTCGCGCTCACAATCCAATAACTGACAGTTCATGATAATGGGCTCAACTAAGGTTATCGCTACTTAGGCAACACATAATCATAATGTAAAACTTAACCACTTGTGTCCAATTGTAAAACAATGCATATTTCTCACCCCAAAAACTTATAAAACAAAATCATGTAAAACATGGGTCTATGAACTCACCTCAGCAGTGAAGTGAATGAGTAATAATCGAGTAAGTGAAATAACGAGTCACGGACGAATCCGAAGGCAACCTAATCAAACATATGTCGTATAAGTACTATGCACTTCGATAAATAATATCGTATACAATCCTATATAGCTCATCACCATCTATTTGTAATTTATAAATCATGGTTATTAAGCAAAAACGTTTATAATTATCGTTTTAGAAAAACTAGCATAACTTTCCCGTTTTAAACCCGTTTCTCGCATTTCTTACGTCCACGTCTTCGTATTAAGATGATATATAAAAATATTACATTTTTATATTTTATAACCTTCTGATGAACAGTAATTTTACTGTTCATAGTTTATAAAATTACTTTTATAGACTTTAATTCTCGTAAACATCATATTTTATTCGTTTTAGCTCCATTTTTAGTAATTCTTTCGAGCACGTTCTTGTAATTGAAAGTTTTATTTATTTATGAGGCTTACAAAAATAAATGTTCCTGTCATGAATAGTAAATTTTTATAAAATTTATTTTATAAAAGTGTTAATTATCGTAAACTCGCGAAATTCATAACTCTTTCGTTATTAATTGAAAAATTACGATTCTTATCATTTTGAAATCCTAAAAATATGTACATTATGTGAAAAATAATAAACTTTCTGTTTTAGAAGTATTTTATAACTTTCTTTTATAAAGTTTATTTTATAAAACCACTTCGTTATAAAATCACAAACCACCCCACACTTTCTTATCTTACCCAAACCCCCCCCAACCCTCCCCCCCCCCATAATCATATACAATTAAGAAATAAACAAATAATACAATATTAAATCCAACTATATAAAAATCCAATACTACCGAATACCAACAATACAAAAAAAGGGGTGGTGAGCACAACAAAAAAAGTGGTGGTGGCACAAAAACAAAACACATCGAAGACCAAACCATTTTTATACACAGCACGGGAACGAATTTTCTAGGGTTTCTTCGGGCAGTAAAAGGGCGCAAAGAAAATTAATTGGCGTTCATTGGTTTGAAAGCATGAATTCGATTTTAGGGTTTACACTTTCGACACACACACGAAATCCCTCAGCCGAACCCAATAATTCATAAACATCATCCATAAAATTAATTACAAGGTAGTTTTATAACTCATTTACATTATATAGATCTTAATACAGTTCATGAGAAAATTACCATGCACGTTATTTTTTATTTTAATAAGCATAAACATGATCTAAACCCTAAATAATTGCAAGAATGTAATTCGGCTCTAAATAAATTTTATACTTTTCGATTTTAAATTTTAGACTTTTATATATCATCTTTGAACCAGATAAATTGTTTAAAAATAGTATAAAAGTTTAGATAATTATTGTGGAATTTTCTAAATTCTTGCCGATTTTGAATTTATGAAAAGAAATGAAGAAATAAATTGGAAATACACGTAATTAGGGTAGGGATTTTATATTTTTTCTAGGTCCAATGAATGCTAATTAAGATATAAAAAAAATATGAAAATATTGGGGGACAATTTAATTAGGTTTTTGTGCATTTATCGGTTAGCCCTATTTGTGTTTTAAAAGTATCAAGGGGGTGTTTTTGTATTTCTGAAACTTTGGGGGGCTGACTATGGGATGTTAATAACTGTATAGATTTGTGAAAAATAAGTAGAAGGGTAATCAATTGTCATTTGATAATTGTTATGGGTTAAAACAATGATTTAAATTATATATAATATATATATATATTTCCGAATTGTATTAAAAATTGAGGGACTAAAAGTGTAAATTAGGAAAAGTACAAAGAGTATGATCAGTAATTAAAAGTATTAAGTATCGAAAATACCATATTTGATATTATAAGGGCTTGTGTCGCAAAAAAGGATAATTTTAAGAATTATGTTTAATATAAATTAATAACTAAAAGGGCTAATTACGTCAATTAATGTAAGATCAAGGATTTGGGTTGTAAATACAGAAATAGAAATCCTGCTAAATATAGAACATGCTATTTATGAAATTTAATAACATGATTTATCTAAAATTATGATAGATTATTTATTAACCCAAGATACAGAAATGGAAACCTGTTAATATATAGAAACCTGCTATTTTTGGAAAGCCTATTTTTTTAGAAAGTCTATTCTTGGAGAGTGTAATTATGGAAACTTATTAAATCAGGAAAGTTATCAATTATGGAAAGCTAATTAAGGAAAGTCTATTTTTGGAAACTTACTATAATTAGAAGCTGCTATTTTTGGAAAGTACCAATATAACAAGAATACTAATCATGGAACCTACTAATCATGAAATATGTTAAACATGGAATGTACTAATCAAGGAATCATGCTAATTATATAAAGTTACTAAAAATAGAAAGTTACAAAAAATGGAAAGTAACCCTAATCATGAACAAGTAACTTATATATGTCCTTTAACATGTAGATCGCATTAAGCAGGAGTAGCTTTCATCTTCTTATCCATCTCTTTCCGTTACTGCTGGACATAAGGTACGGATATTCCGTCCTTTCAGTAAGGACATTCTTTCTTTTCATGATTCATCCCCAGAACTGCTATGCTTCCCCATTTTTATGTCTTTTGCCATGATCCTTTACATGTTTGATTTCAAGACTTATTCTATTGCCCGAGCTATATATACGCATGACCATGATTTACATGACTTACCACCTAGTCATGGAGGTACCATGACCGTGACACATGAGGCACCTGTGTCACGACTCTTTCGCGTTGAGAGTGATTTCACGCGGCGTCCCTTTTCATGTTACCAGATTATATTTCATGTTTGGCCATTATTATTCAGGGGCGTATGGGTGCATCCTAGTTTACATGTTTACACGTTCATGGTGATTGGTTGGTGTGTGCTCTACATCCCATCACATTGGAGCTGATCCCTCCACCCATATTATTATAAGAGGTCACCCCTCTATTACATGTTGAGGCAGCCCCTCTATTATATGCATGTATTCACGACATTATTATTATGACATGTATGATTATATGAGCTCGTGGGCATTCCTTATTATTTATGTTTATACTATCCATGATATTTCATGACATCTTTACTTCGTATTACCATGCTTTACATGTTTATTTCCTATTCTTCATGACGCATTCTCCAGGTTTCCTCATGACACTTTTGATCTTTCCGCTACTTTGTATTTACTATCCAGGATTCATACTTATTAATTACATTGTTATTATATCCGTTCACTGAGCGTTATGCTCAGCCGTATTTCTTTCTCTTTCTTATACGGCAGGTATCTAGAGGGAGATTGGGCATGAGAGAGTGTGTGCTTAGGAAGTGACCTATTTAGCTTCCTTTCTTTATATCGCAGACATTTTGATGTGCTATACTATCTTGGACACATGTTTCGTCCTTTAGACTTCTTTTACGTTATTCATGTTGATCTCATAATTGGGAGCCGATGTTTGATTCCGGCTTTCCACCTTGTCCTATGTTATCATTTATGACTTTATGCCTTTATTATGCTTTGATATGACACTATGATTATGACGTTTCGGCCTCCTTTCCGGAGTGGGTTGTTACAATCACAATCGGTTGGGTCCACAAACTGGATAAGTGAAAACACAAATAAGCCCGAAATAAGCTTGAAATAAGCTCGGAATAAGCTCGAAATAAGCAA
>BQNB010008896.1:39966-88453 GCA_026074375.1 Tanacetum coccineum
GACTCACCCTAATGCTCAAAGGAACATGGTTCCAAGAGCAGTTTTAATGAAAACTGGCCTAAAACCATTTAATACTGCCAGGACAGTTAATACTGCTCATCCCAAATCTACAGTTTTTAGTGCTAAACCAATGTCACATTTTTCAAAATTAGCACAATCAACTGCAAGAAGGCCCTATCAATCAAAAATAGTATTAACCAACAAAAAGGTTACCCAAACAAATAATACTGCCAAGGCAAAAGCAATTAATACTGCTAGGCCAAAAGCAGTTAATACTACTAGGCCACATTCAGCAGTTGTTAATGCTGTTAGGGTTAATCAAGCAAATGTTGTAAAGGCCTCAGCATGTTGAGTTTGGAGACCTACCAAACTTAATAGTGCATCAATCACCTTGAAAAAACATAACTACATTGATGCACGAGGCAGATCCAAGTCAGTGGATGCTCAAGACACATGACTGGGAACATAGCTTATCTCTCAGATTTCAAGAAATTTGATAGAGGTTATGTTACATTTGGGGGAGGAGCACATGGTGGTAGAATTTCTGGTAAAGGAACTCTTAAAACTGATAGCCTTGATTTTGAAGATGTATACTTTGTCAATGAGTTAAATTTCAACCTTTTTAGTGTCTCACAGATGTGTGACAAAAAGAACTATGTCCTTTTTACTGACACTGAATGTCTTGTCTTATCTCCTAATTTTAAGTTGCCTGATGAAAATCAAATACTTCTTAAAATTCCTAGAAAGGACAACATGTACAGTTTTGATATGAAGAACATTGTTCCTAAAGAGAGTTTAACTTGTCTTGTTGCAAAGGCTACATTAGATAAATCAATGCTCTGGCATAGGAGACTTGGTCACATTAAATTTTAAGAACATAAACAAGCTTGTTAGGATAATAATCTAGGTAAGAGGATTGCCCTACAAAACGTATTTGAAAATGACAATACCTGTGTTTCTTGTCTTAAAGGGAAGCAACACGGAGCTTCTTGTAAGTCAAAAGTTCTGAATCTAATTATGAAGCCATTGTTTATGCTTCATCTGGATATGTTTGGTCTAACTTTTGTGAGTAGTTTAATGCACAAGAAGTATTGCTTAGTAGTCACTGATGATTATAGCAGGTTTACATGGGTTTTCTTTTTAGCATCTAAGGATGAAACAAGTGAGATTCTTAAGAATTTTATCAAAGAAATAGAAAACCTAGTGGATAAAAAAGTGAAAATAATCAGAAGTGATAATGGAACAGAATTTAAGAATAAAGTTATGGATGATTTTTGCAGAGAAAAAGTATTACAGGGCATCACAGTGTAGCTAGGGACTCCTCGGCAAAATGGTATGGCTGAGAAGAGGAATAGGACACTAATTGAGGCTGCTAGAACAATGTTAGCTGACTCTAAGTTACCTACCACATTTTGGGCTAAAGCAGTTAGTACTGCTTGCTATGTAGAAAATAGGGTCTTAGTAGTCAAGCCTCATAACAAGACACCTTATGAACTTTTTAGAGGTTTTAAACCAGCTCTAAGCTTTATGAGACCATTTGGATGTCATGTTACTATTCTCAATACTTTAGACAATTTAGGCAAGTTTTGATGGCAAAAGTTGATGAAGGTTTTCTTGTTTGATATTTTCTTGAGTTCTATTAAAGCTTTAAGGGTATACAATACTAAACCAGGAGGGTAGAAAATACTTGCATATGGGTTTTTAAAGAATAACCTATTATAGAAGGGGAATGTCCAAAGTGGCTAGTTTAATATTGATTCTCTAACCCAATCTATGAATTATGTTCCAATTGCTGCAGGAACAATCACTAATGAATCTGTAGGTATCCAAGGAGAACTTAATGCAGGTACATCTACAGATAAATAAGAAATCAGTCGCAAAGATTGCATTGTGATGCGAATTTGGAAAAATTCTTTACATATTTTTATTCTTACCTTCCAAGATAATGAATTAGGTGAACCAAACTCTCTGTGAAGATCAAAAGGCACGTTGAAGAATGGTCAAGATAATGAGAATGATGAAAAAGATAATTTGATAAATGATGAAAAGCAGATCCTAAAGAATTAATGATAGTGGACAACATGTAATACAGCCACTACCTGATGTTAAATACTGGTAGTGTTTAAACTTAATTCTTTGTTGATAGCCATCAGTTTAATACTCTGAGTTTCATGATGAAGGCAAGATAGCCCTAAAGACATGTTCAAAATGGGAGCTAGTCATACACTTAAAGCCACTTATGTTGAGTTCTTCAGTGATAAAGATGAACTAGAAGTTGATTTGGGGAACATCCTTAATTCCTATACAGTTCTAAACACTGCACCAAAACAAGAAATTATAAGATCACTCACATGAAAATGGTATTATGATGTGAAGTCATTTGTTCAGACAAGAAGAATGACAAAACCTACTTCTGAAC
This sequence comes from Tanacetum coccineum, assembly GCA_026074375.1. NCBI lineage: Eukaryota > Viridiplantae > Streptophyta > Magnoliopsida > Asterales > Asteraceae > Tanacetum > Tanacetum coccineum. The sequence goes on from BQNB010008896.1 coordinate 42,386, forward strand.
AAGGGTTTCTCAGTGTTGTATATGAACAGAAAACACATAAAACCATGAATACTTGTTTATATGCTTGTTTCCTATCACAGATAGAACCCACAAGTATTTCTAAAGCTCTATCTGATTCATCTTGGGTAGAAGCAATACAGGAAGAACTTCTGCAATTTAAACTCCAACAGGTTTGGATACTTATGGATTTGCCTATTGGTAAGAGGGCCATAGGAACAAAATGGGTCTTTAGAACATGAAATATGAAAGGGGATGTGATTAAGGAATAAAGTGCAAGAGTGTTGTGTTGAGTCGACAGGGTCAAGGCGTACAAGAACGCAATGTGTACAATGTAGGGTACTATAAGGAGTGAGTTTGTAGATACGCTGTGTGATGGTGTGCGCAGACAATTAAGTGCGCGCAGGGGGAGGCTGTCTAAGATACTGATGATGATACTGAGCGCTGATAGTGTCGTCTGATCGAAATTCTAGGGTGTGGGGATTAGTGATATCGAGTGATAGGAATCAAAGTTTTTCTGCGTCCTCACAGAGGATAGTAGTGACTCGTGTATATGATTCTTGTACCTATATTACTACACTTTCTTGTGATGACTCATAGACAGTACAAAGAGGCTTTAGAGCTGTGATATATATCATCCAAGCACATCTGGGACTATTCGAGCACAACACAACCTGACACATGACCACAAAGTAGCAGAGCGCTTTCACAAACAGGTTGGCACTCACTCTTCTGAGCCACCTATCACTCTAGGTGTTGAGTAGGGAGCGTATCATGGAAGCTGTGGCCGCCTCGAAGAGACCGCGGTAGGATCTACGAGTGGATCAACACACCGTGACGGACTATCAAGCTAGGACTCTAGTAGTCTGTTGGGTGGTATGATGGGCAATGGGTAAAAGAGGAAGATAATCACACATTATTTATACAAGAAGCAAAAAGTGAGTTTATATGATGCTTGTACAGGTTTATGTTGATCAGACATTAATCTTTACTCTGGCAAACAAGATATGTGTACTGCCTTGGAGAACTTATAAGGATAAAGTTTTCAGATGAGTCTATGGGATAACTTACTTTCCTTTCTAGATTACAAGTACACAGAAGGAGATGAATATTAACATCCAGGATAAATAAGTAGCTGAGATTTTGAAGAAATTCAACTACACAGATGTGAAGACTACCTCTACATCAGTTGATTTAGAAAGACCTTTAGTCAAAGATGGAGATGCTGATGATGTTGATGTACATCTCTATAGATCTATGATTGGTCTTTGATGTATCTCACAACATCTATGCCAGATATTATGTTTGCAGTATGTGCATAATGGCCCAGAATTTCAAGTTACGACCACCGACATCACATCTCTTAGGCTGTAAAGAGAATTTTAGATATTTGAAAGGGGAAAACTCAACATTGAGGCCTTTGGTATTCAAGGGATTCTCTATTTGAACTATTTTCTTATAACATCGAAAGTGACCTATGCTGAGTACACTCAAGATCAGGAAGTCTAACTACTGGAGGTTGTCGTTTTGGGAAATAGGATGATATCATCAGAGTAAGAAGCCAACTGTGGTTGCCAACCCTCTACAACTGAATCTGAATATTGTTGTTCTGCTCAGATTGATGTGGACAAATACTCTAGATTCAAAATCAAGTGCTGGATTATGGGTATAATTTCATGAATACTGTCATTAATATTGACGATAACAGTACTATTTACATTATTAAAAATCATGTTTAACATTCTAAAACAAAACATATAGAGATTACACATCATTTTATAAGAGATTGCAATGCTAAAAAGTTAATACAACTGGTTAAAATTCATATTGATCATAATGTTGCAGATCTTCTTACAAAAGGTTTTGATGCTGGAAGGTTTTAGTACTTGGTCTTAAGTATTGGAATGCTTAATCCTTAATGTCTACATCTCTTTATGTCTTTGTAAAAGTTTTGTAAAGGATTAGTAATGTTAGTCTTGTCATTAGAACTGCTATTATACTTAAAAAAACTCTTGTTAAAATTAGATAGTCATACTTAATGCTATCAAGAAGAAAATACTCTGGATTGTGTATTTTTAGCTATGGACTAACACCTGCAGGTTAAGCATATTGAATACCTGATGTTGAATGCTTCACCTCTGAAGTACTGTTTGAGATGAAGTTAATGTTTTTGAATAATAGTTAATAAACGTTTTATTCCCATGAGTTTATGCATCTAAATATGGATCAATCATGAAGTCTCACATGTCTATCTAGACTTTTCTAGTGTGCGTGTGATGAATAGAGGCATGTTGTTGTATAATTATTGAAGACATAGTTAATACTGTTAGACATCTCTTAGTACTGCTAAGTCACTAGTTATTGACTGCTAGGATGTCATAAGAGCCAAAGTTACAACTGTTGAGCAAATTCTTACCCCTTAAAGCATTGTTTGAGGGGAGGCTACTTATTTCAATATACAGTCAAAGCATGAATAGAAGGATATGTAATATAAAAAGTATGTTAAAAAGAATCAAAAACATCTAGGCATGTCAAAAGAGGTTAGGACACCAAGATACCTCAGTCTAGTGTCCGCCCTGTAAAAGGTTTGGTGATGAGGCAGTCCATAAAGGAGTTGGGATGACAAAATGAAAGGCTGCCACTACTGCTTCTAGCTTAGAAGCATAAGCATGACCATTGGTAATTATCAATAGACCCAAATCCATGGCAACAACTTAATGTATCAGTCCCTTCGGGAATTGGTTCAGGTAGTGTCCCGGGTGCCAAGATACCAAATTAGGGGTGTAGATGCTCAAACTGGGTTTGAGACTACATCTAAATAGTCCAGTGATCCACCTCTCTCAAGAGGTTACACACTTGGAAGTGGGGAGGACAGTATGAAACTATTGGAATTGATGGCAAAGTGTACAAAGTCTGTGTAAAATAAACTCGTGAAAAAGAAAAGGGATAAATGTGAGTTACAAAAACGAGAAAGAGATAGTTGTGAGAATAAAAAACATAAAAGAGTGAACTTTGGTAGCAAAAAGAATTGAGAATATATTTTGTGAGCATAAAAACAGAAAGAGAGCTTGTGAGAAGAACTATTGAATGATAGAAGTCCTTTTTGGAATGAAATTAAAGATACATAGTTGGTAGCACAAACTACTGGTACCTGCTTTAGTCCTCAGGTTAATACAAGAAATATAACTATAAGCTGCTAAGCAATAACAATTTCTACTGCTTAGAATATACTTAGTTGGATTCTGAAGCTTATGTTGAATGTTTGGGTTGATTACTGCTGTCAGTTTTAAGTTAATGCTGTAATGCATTATTTAGTGCTTCCCGTTTAAGTTCCTGCTGCTGAGGGTGCATTTAATAAATACTCTCGAATCATGGGTTTCATATGATTCTTTTATTCATTTCAATCAATCAAACACTCACTAAACGAAAAACCCTAACTCAATTTTCCATCTTTAATCAGTTTGTTTCGTGTTTCGTTTAGTGTAACTTTTGAGAGAATAGATTATGGAGAAAACGAGGATTATAGTGATGATAAAAAGTATAGGAGGAAGGAGGTACAAAAGCATTTCTGCATGTGTTTATACTGATAGTTTTCGAACATTGTTGGGCTTCAAGTTTAATATTGTTGGGTCATAAAAGAACATTAGTATTGCTTGTTTATATGGTGATTCAAGGTGGAGATGCATGATACTGTTTCAAACAGATAGCAGTTATATTGTTCGTGTTATAGTGTTACCAATGAAGTGCTACACACTTGGGCTCAAAGGTATTAATACTGCTGTATGGTTCAATTATCAAAACACGTTATTGTTAATGCTGCCCATTGTGTTCATTAGTCTCTTTAACTGGCTTTTTGTTTTAATTAATACCAGCCGAAGTATACACTAGAAGGTGTTCGAAAATGCATAGATGTTGCTTAGAAGTACTGTTTGAACACATGCAAAATTAGTGTTGCCTTTGAGTGTTGCTGTTGTTTGCGTTATTAATATTGTCAAGAGAAGTGGGTACTGTTTGTGTAGATTTGTATTGATTTCTTTGTCCGAGAAGTTTTAATACTGCTAGTGTCGTCCGAGAAATGAAGTTTATACTGCTAGTATTGTTCGAATCAACAAGGCAAAATTTTTGGTCTTGTTATGACCGGAGATCTCAGGAAGACGAAATGGAAAAAACTATAACAAACCCGTCAATTTTCAGAACATTATTTAAATAATAAAATCATATTTATTATTACTTTGTTTGTGTTTTTAAAAACTTTATTTTTAAATTATTTGATTCGAAAACGAAAAAGGAAATAATTTAATTCATAGAATTTATCAAAAACGAACCACTAAATCACGTTTTTCACGATCGGCTACCCCTAGAAGAATTTGATGTAAAAACGATATTTATCAGACAACTTTTTAGTTTTCCCAAGACACTATGAAAACATGCAGAAGAGGGTTGAAACAGCGTCGTAAAGTTTTGAAAACTGCACACAAGTGCGAGCCGTCACAAAAATAATTTAAATTTATTTTTAAATTATCACCATTTTATTTAATAAAGAATAATTAAATAAAATCTATTTAACTGCAACAAATCTTATGATGATAACGCGAATATTCGAGTTGAAATCCATTTTATTTCATACAAGGCTTAACCGATTCACCAAATAAATAACGAGTAGTTTTATAAGTGTTATAAAAATATTATAAAATATTATCAAGTAAATACTTCATTTTTGTTGGAAAAATGAATTGGAAAACAATGGCGCAAGTTTCGTGAATGAATCATCTGTATAAGAGGTCGGCCCAAAACGAGTCCCGAACCAATATTTTATAAAGATTACTCGAAAGTTACACTTAGGTCCCTGAGAAATATATAAAAAATTTACCCTCATCTACAACACTTAACATTTTTATTTATAAAACTTTAACATATATATATATATAAAAATATATTATATTATTATATATTAGATATATATATATATATATATATATATATATATATATATATATATATATAATAATATAAATATATATATATTATATATATATAAATCATACATTTTTCTTTCATTTTATAAAAATAAAACACACACACACTTCATCTTCAACCTCTCTCCCCCTCACACCCACCACCAACGCTATTGTTCACAGTGCCGCCACCAACACAGAGCCGCCATGAGCCAGGCCGAGAAAACTTTTTCCGGCGGACTTTTCCCGTCCAACTCCGAACAAAATATTCCTCGTGACCCGATCAACTACGATCCCCTTATCATCGTCCGCCTACGCTGCCGCCCCCTCATCCCGGCTGCCTCCCACCACAGCCATCATAACACCACCTCATTTATCTCATCACCATTCATTACCGTCCCCGTCCCCTGCCATCAATCAACGCAACCACCAATTACCACCACTTCTGCTGACTACAGCCGCGTCACCACCACGCAACCACCAACATCACCATCTCCACGACCACTTCACCATCATCTTTGTTTTCGTCATCGCCACCACCACCTTCACCCCATCTTCATCGAAACACCACAGCCCGCACCCACCACCATCTAAACAACATCACCATCGTTACCACCATGTCCCCGCTACCACCATAAAGGTGCGTTTGAAATTTATAGCACCAAAGGGTGCGTTCGGGTTGCTCATAAACCCACAAGGGTGCGTCCGGGTTGGGTTCTCAGCCGCTAAGGGTGCGTTTGGTTGGTATATGGCAGCAAGGGGGGCTGTGTTTGGTTGCGGAAATCACCAAACCGGGTGCGGTTGTTTTATGGCAGCAGCTATAGGCTGCGTTTGTTAGACTCACACTCGACACCAAAGAAGGTGCGCTTTTTTCTCCACTAGGCACCACGGGTGCATTTGGTTTTGTGTGATCTGCACCAAAGTGGGTGCGTTTTGGTTTGTTAAGTAGACCCAAATGGTGTCGTTTGTTCAGTTTTTAAGCATAAAAAAAAAGTGGGTGTTTTAGTTATGGGGTTTAATCAGCCCATAATGCGGTATTGGTTTTTCTATTTTGATGTTGTCTATTTATTTGTTAGGTATGTAATTTGAAAACGGACATTTTGCAACGGTGGAGGGGAAAATATTGAAATTTATTATGAATATAAGGAAACGTTGTTTTAAACGGCAAGGTCATGCCGAAATTTCTAAAAATTCTTATACTTAGTAGTTTTCAATAAAATTTCTATTATATTAAAAGCCCGATAAATGGACAAAATTATATAGTTTTAAAACTATTAAATTATGAATATACAATAACCCGGTGAAAGATCGAAAACTATGCTTTTACAAACGAGATAACTATTTTAACTAAAACCCGTCAAGAAAATAAAATATTAATTTATAAATATTATTTTTATAAATCCTGGACTAGGAAATAAAGTCATAACTTTTTGTAAAGACTTTAGAAACATCTTTTACTTATTTTGTAACTTTAAAACGTGTGTTTACTTTTATGCAAGAACGTTTTATTTATTTAGTAAAGTGAATTTCCCAAAAAACTATCGAATTAAATTGTACGATTATTTTTATCCTACTTTTCATAATAAATACTGTAAAGTATTAAATGTGCGACATGTCTTCCTTTTGTATTAGTTTTTCTTTAATATATGATCTCGCCACAAGATTTATATAAATAGGTTTCTTTTTCAAATATAAGTATATAACTTAATATATAACATACTTTGTGTATTCTTTTCGGTGTATTTTATTAAGCACTCCACCAACTCATCCCAACTTGAATCCTCAATCCTTTATGCAACGTGTACACGTTGAGTAGGGGACCAATTTATCGGGATGAACACCAAAGTTCATTATCCAAAAGTCTTAGGATGATATCCGTTAAATTAATCTTCGAGTCTTCAAAGTGGTATCGAGAGGCCGTAGTTTTCCAATCCCGTTGATGCTGTATTATTATTGCATTTCAGCGAGTCTTTTTGGCGCGACACATCAAGGGAGAGTGATATACGCTAGAGATGGGCCCCGGGACTCGTTTGTCTCGCAGTTGGCGCGTGGGTAAGTCGTTAGGCAAGAAGCCGATGTATATTGGTGTTTTGTGAGAATACATGCTTGTTTTACCGATTGCACGATCTTATTCGTGTCGGGTGGGCTGGATAGACTACTGCACATCTCTCAGGTCTAGTTGAGCCTTGAATTCTTATCTAGAGGGCACTGAACTGCACTCTCTGAGTCATTGGCTCTCAGCAGGTCAGTGTGAGTTCGATGTGTTCACACTAGGTGTTTTGCTGGCAAAAACACTCACGGTGTAGCTTTAACCTATTTGGACTGGAGCATTGCTCTTCTTTTTCACTCTATAGACACTTACACTCAAGGTTTTATTTATTTATAGATCAGATTAAATTGCTCACACTAGCATCAAGAACAACCGCTATATAATGTAAAGTTTTGGGCACACTACCTTCTCATATTATCTTATTCTAGCCTGGGACCACTAGCAAACAAACTATTATGGTAAGCTAGACAACGCGCAACATGACTGATCACAAAATTGCAGAAGTAGTTAATGCCAAAAGACTCCCAACTTCATGAACGTTAATGCCTATAAATGGGTGAGCCTAGACAAATAAATAGATCTATTGGGTTTGACAACCCTGTCCGGGGGTATGAACCAAATCCTTTCGAGCACCCAGTCAACGGACAATTTGTATTTAGAATTTAGGTATATGGCATAATACCTACTTCAGGGGCAAACAAGAATGCATATGATATGCATTACCGTCAAGGTTTCGGTGTCATGAGCTCATTGCAATAGAAACGTGATTAATGACTTGTCCGTACAACAAGTCACTCGATGAACCAAACTTGTGTTCTCTTCCACACTTTCTACAAACTCTAATAGGATTCACTCAATAGGTTTGTCATCTACTCATTTTAGGACGCCACATTACTTGGGATTTAGCGATAGCGCGAAACACTTACAATACCCTTTAATGATTGAATGTTGTAGACGTCAAATACAGATATGAGGATCTTCTGCACAAAACATCAGATGATTATTCTTTAGTTAACTTAATACACAATACTAGTTCCTTTTTTTACTTAATACACTCTCAGCGATTCGATTGAACACCAAGCAATTTATTTGAGTGTATGGTCACTTGTTTTATATGTGCTAAGTGTATTTTTTACTTCATGAGTTATTGGTTATTTATTAGAGGCTCAAGATGATTTCGATGTTGGGGAGCATAATCGACAGAAAGTCGATGTGATAAGTCAACAAAAGCCAAATTACGCAAGTATTTCTTATCGTTCACACATTCGAGACACACACACACATTTTCATCCATTAATAATAGTAAATAAATGTGTCACTACAGAGTGCGAAATCTCTTGTAATCTTGTATTAAATGTCATAAATAAGATTTACACCTTGATTTTACTTTGAATTTAAATCGAATGTGACATTTTATCAACGTCTCTTTTATGAGGTTGTTTTTTGTAATTTGTACATTATACTATGAGTGCACCTCAAAGTGGTATTCCGTTGCGTTTTTTTTTTTTGTTTTTTTGGTTGGATTTTTCTATAGGGTGTTATAAAAACACACACTAATAACGAAGTTTTTTTGGATTTTTGGATTTACTTTAAATGTTCTTAAACGTTTAAAGGCTCGTATTTTATTGGTTTAATTGATTACGAAGATGATTGTTTATCACCTATTTGAAGTTGAAGTGGAATTATTTGGATTTGTGTTCTTATCATATCTCAAATGGCTTACAACATTTGGAGATAACTTGTTCGTGCTTAGAAATGATGTGACGAAGACTTGACGAATCTACAAAGAGTGTATGATCTAACTTAATTGGTGCTCATGCTACACATTTGCTATCACTTTTGTGTTATGATGTGTCTCATAAAGTATGAGGATTTTATGTACAAGAAGGTTGCGATCTACTTATTAACTTGGTCTTGGTATGAATTTGACGTCACATAGATAGTACAAGAAATAAGACAACAAGTTTGGTTATTCTACTTCAGCAGCAAAAAGCGTAATACTTTAGTTTTCTTTCTTCATCAGTAATCATATACATAGAAGCCTACAGAATAAAAGATTCAAGGAAATGTTAACATATGGGTTTTCAGGGGAAGCTTAATGTTAAAATGTTTAACCATTTATATGCTACATCAAGGTGAAGGTTTTTACTACTGCTAGTTATTATTACTACTGCTAGTTTAAGTTTCTACTGCTCAAGTTCATTTATCTTAAGGCGCGCCTCAGTCTAGTGGTCCCCCTGTAAAGGTTGGTGATAAGGCTGTCCATAAGGAGTTAGGTGACAGAATGGAAAGGGCTGGCACTACTTCTTCTAGCTTAGAAGCAGAGCAGGTTAGTGGTAACATCAATAAGACCCAATCTATGGCAACACTTAATGGATCAAGTCCTTAGGGAATTGGTTCAGGTAGTGGTCACAAGTGCCAAGATACCATATTGGGAGGTGTAAATGCTCAAACTAGGTTTGCGACTACATCTAAATAGTCTAATGATCCACCTTTCTCAAGAGGTTACACACTTGGAAGTGGGGAGGACAGTATGAAACTATTAGAATTGATGGCAAAGTGAACAAAGTCTGTGTGAAATAGTGAGGAAAAGAAAAGAGAGAAATTGTGAGTTGAAAAACAGAAAGAGAGATGTGCGAATAAAAACAAAAAAGAGTGATTTTGTGAGCAAAAAGAAATGAGAGATATTGTGAGCATAAAAACAAAAAAAGAGCTTGTGAGAAGAACTAATTGATGATAGAAGTCCTTTTTGGAATGAAATTAAAGATTAATGCTGGTAGCTCAAACTTACTGCTATTAGCCTCAAGTTAATACTGGTAATATAACTTAATGCTGCTAAGCATAAAATTTCTACTGCTGGTATATCTTAGTGCTGCTAAGCTTATGTTGATGCTGTTGAGTTATTGTTGTCAGTTTAAGTTAATGCTGTTAGGCATTATTTAGTGCTGCTAGTTTAAGTTCCTGCTGCTGAGGGTGATTTTATAAATACTTCGATTCAGTGTTTCATTTGATTCTTTATTCGATTTCAATCATTCAAACACTCTCTAAACGTAAACCCTAACTCAATTTCATCTTTAATCATCAAATCACAAAACAATGTCAACCCTAACTTTTGCTGATACTCACAATATGGTCGCATTCTAGGAAAAACCTGCTGAAAGTGATGGGTTTCAAGAAATTATTGATTTTCTAAATGCTAACCAAATTCATTATGCTTTAACTGTCAATCCTACCATCTATACATCTTGCATTAAACAGTTTTAGGCAACAGCGAAGGCAAACACTGTCAATAGTAAACGTCAGTTACAAGCCCTAGTTGATAAAAAGAGGGTGATCATCACGGAGTCAAGCATTAGAAGTGATCTTCACTTAGAAGATGGTGGTGGTATTGATTGTTTGTCGACTGCTACTATCTTTGAAGAACTGGCAAGGATGAGGTATGAAAAAACTTCTCAAAGGCTTACATTTTATAAAGCTTTTTTTTCTCCACAATGGAAGTTCTTAATTCATACTATTACACAATGCCTTAGTGCCAAGTCCACTGTATGGAACGAATTCAGTAGCACAATGGCCTCTGCAATCATATGCTTGGCTACACCCAAAATTTTAATTTGTCCAAGTATATTTTTGATGCTATGGTAAAGTACATAGAGGGAGGGGTCAAATTTCTGATGTATCCACGATTTGTACAAGTGTTTATCAATCAACAGCTTTGGGATATGTCACATCACAAAAAGATTTATGTTAATCCCACACACACAAAGAAAATCTTTGCCAATATGAAGAGAGAAGGAAAGGACTTTTCTGGAAGAGTAACACCCCTGTTTCCAACATTGATGGTCCAAGCTAATCAAGAAGAGGGTGTAGATTCAGGCAATCCTACTGATTCTCAATATCCACCCATTACTACTCAACCATCATCCTCTAGACCTCAGAAGAAACAGTCTAGGAGGAAATAGAGGAAGGAAACTGAAGTTCCTCAAGATGAGACACATCATGATGACAGTGTTCCTATACCTTCCAATGATCCACTTCTCAGTGGTGAGGATAGAATGCAACTAACAGAATTGATGATTTTGTGTACCAACTTACAAAAACAGGTTCTTGATTTGGAAAAGGCAAAGGATGCTCAAGCAAAGGAGATTGTTGATTTAAAGAAGAGGGTCTAAAAGTTGGAAAGGAAAAAAGAAATCAAGAACTACATGGTTAAAAAGATTAAGGAAAGTTGGTGAATCTAGTAGGATTGAATCCTCTGAGGATAAAGAGAGTTTGGGTGCTCAGGAAGATACATCCAAACAGGGGAGGATAAAAATTATTGATGAAACCCAAGGGAGGTTAGATGATTAAAAAATGTTTGATACAGATGATCTTCATGGTGATGAGGTGATTGTGGATATGGTAGTTGGTGAGAAACAAGAGAAAAGTGTAAAAATTGATGAAAGAGAGGTTAGTATTGGTGTTGAAGATAGTGTTGCCCCTATAATTCTAGTTACTACTGCTGATGAAGGAGTTACTGCTGCCAAGATTGATGAAATTACTCCTACCAGTGCTCCAACAACAGTTATTGATGAATTAACTTTGGCTCAAACTCTTATTGAAATCAAAGCAGCTAAACCTAAAGCTGTTACTACTGCTGCTACGACAACAACTACAAGACCCAAGGCTAGAGGGGTTGTAGTTCAAGAGCCAAGTGAATTTAGAACAACAACATCATCTCCACAAGCATCACAACCTTCACAGACTAAGGACAAAGGCAAAGCAATAATGATTAAGCCTGAAGTACCTTTGAAAAGGAAAGATCAAGTTCCTCTTGATGAAGAAATGGCAAGAAATCTTGAAGCTCAGTTGCAAGCTGAACTTATAGAAGAAGAGAAGATGGAAAGGAAAAAGGAAGAAGAAGCCAACATAGCTTTGATTGAATCATGGGAAAATACACAAGCTATGATGGAGGCTGATAGATTACTAGCTGAGAGACTCCAAACAAGAGAGCAAGAGGAGTTGACAGATGAGGAGAAGGCAAAACTATTTATGGAATTCATGGAGAAGAGGAGAAAACGTTTTGCTGCATTAAGAGCACAAGAAAAGAGAAATAGACCTCCTACTAAGGCACAAAAGAGAAATCAAATGTCTGTCTATCTTAAGCATATGGGTGGATATAAACACAATCAGCTAAAGGGCAGAAGCTATGATGAAATCCAAAAGTTGTTTGACAATGAGATGAAGAGAGTAAATTCTTTTGTAGCTATGAATTCAGAAGCTCAAGAAATCAGTGGAAAGAAGGATGAAAGCAGTTCTAAGAAGACAGAAATTGCACAAGATAGTAGTGCAAAGAGAGCAGGAGATAAACTGGAATCTGATGAGTCTAAGAAGCAAAAGACTGATGAGAATGAAGAAGTTGAAGAAGATAATGAAGCTGAGCTGAAAATGCATATGGTGATAGTCAAAGATGATGATATAGCAATTGATGTTATTCCACTTGCTACCAAACCACCAATGATTGTTAAATACAAGTTTATTAAAGAAGGAATAATAGGACATTATCAATTGATAAGAGCTGATAGAAGTTCCAAGAGATATTCTTCTATGATTAGGATGCTTCAGGGTATTGACAGAGAAGACTTGGAGACTCTTTGGAAGTTGGTCAAAATAAAGCATGGTGATATAAGGCCTGAAGATGAACATGAAAGAGTGTTGTGGGGTGATTTAAAAGTGATGTTTGAACCAGACATAAAAAGTGATGTATGGAGAAATCTTCAAGGATACAAAGTGACTAATTGGAAGTTGTTTGATTCCTATGGAGTGCACTTTATAAGGTTTGGAAATGTGCACATCTTTATGTTAGTTGAAAAGAGATATCCCCTCACACCAATAACAATCACAAATATGCTAAACAAGAAACTTCAAGCTGATTATTGGAATGAGATGTGCTACCAACTACTCAAGCTCATGGTAAAGCATTAAAACGGTCAATAAAGTGTTTGAATGCATCTTCCTGATAAGTGATGAAGACTTTTAATAAAGAAACTTGAAGATTCATATGATGAACAACAAGTTTAGGGGAGGATTGTTAGGACTTAAAGACTTCAAGATGATTCTTAGAGTTACTGCTGCTCAGGTATACATTAGTGTTGTCAAGCATAACTTAGTACTGTTGGTGATACTAATGAAAATTATGCTAAGTAGTTAGTACTGGTAGTATAAAGTTACTACTGCTAGTTACTACTGTTAGTATAAGTTAGTACTGTTAGTATTAAGTTACTGCTGCTTGTTGAAGTTAAGACTGCTCAGAGTTGAAGATTGAAATATATGCTAAGTAGTTAGTGCTGCTAGTGGTAAAGTTAAGACTGCTAGTACACAGTTACTACTGTTAGTATATATTAGTACTGCTAGTACTAATGTTACTACTGCTTATGTTTATTAGTGCTGCTGGTACAAAAAGTTTATGCTGCTGGATTACAACTGTTAGAAGAATTGCTACTGTCAGAAGATAAAGACGAGTAAAGAGATAAGGATTACTTGGAGATGAAGATTAGAAGATAATTATAGAATAGATTGTATCAGAATATTCTATAAGTTTATGTTTATCTTTAGTATATGTTGTAAGCCGACTAGGACTCCTTAGTCTATAAAAGGAGGCTCTAGGGCATTAGTTGAGATACAAGTTTTCATAGTTGTCAAGTCGATTTAGAAAAGCTTCAAGGTTGTAAACCCTAGTACTAGTGAAGAGTACTCGTATTATTGATCTAATAATATTGGAGCGTTTGGTTATATCTTTGTTCATTCACAATTACTGTTCTATTCATTATACTTCTAGATATTAAGGTGTAGATTCCGCATACACTTTAGTATACATACAAAGTTTCTACAACAAGTTATTTTGGATTTATCCAAGGTAATTTAACCTTAGACAAGCTAAGGAATCGATCAAGGATTGGGATCAACAAGTGGTATCAGAGCTTTGCTTTGAGAAACTTTGATCTAGAAGTCATGGAATTTGAATCTGCACATAGTAATACTACTGCTAAGCTACCCATACTCAAACTAGGTGAGTATGAGATGTGGGTGATAAGAATTAAGCAGTACTTCCAGGTACAAGACTATGCTCTATGGGAGGTCATAGAGAATGGTAACTCATGGGTATCTGTACCACAAACAGCATAAGAGAATGGTACTTCAGTTACAAAGATGTCAGTACCTGTAACTGCTGAAGAAAAGACCAACAAGAAGAATGATGTGAAGGCTAGAAGCTGGCTACTCATGGCTCTTCCCAATGAACATCAACTTACTTTCAGTCAGTACATTGATGCTAAAACAATGTTTGCTGCTATTGAAACACGATTTGGAGGAAATGTAGCCACTAAGAAAACACAAAAGACACTTTTGAAGCAACAATATGAAAATTTTAGTGCATCAAGAGCAGAGTCTCTTGACTCTATCTTTAACAGGATCTAGAAGATTGTTAGTAGGCTTGCAATTTTGGGTGTGGTCATCGCTCAAGAAGACTTAAATTCAAAAATTTTGAACAGCTTGCCTCTTGAGTGGAATACTCATGTTGTAGTTTGGATGAATAAGGCTAAAATTGAAACGATGAGCATCGATGATTTGTACAACAACTTCAAGATTGTTGAACAAAGTGTAAAGAAATCTGTTGGTGCAAGTAGTGGTGCTCAAAACTTGGCCTTTATGACTGCTCCAAGCACTAGCAGTACTAATGATGTTAATACTGCTATACCTGCATATGAAGTTAGTACTGCTAGCCCTAATATTAACACTAATAGTCCTCAAGTTAGTACTGCTAGCTTCAGTGATAATGCTGTGTATGCTTTCATTATTGAGAATCCCAATGGTTCTAATCTCCTACAACAAGACTTAGAGCAAATTCATAAAGATGATCTGGAAGCAATAGATCTGAAGTGGCAGCTCTCTCTGCTAAGTATGAGAGCACAAAGGTGCTATCAGAGGACAGGCAAGAAAATTTTCATTAATGCTAATGATACTGCTGGGTATGATAAATCCAAGGTAGAGTAATTCAACTATCATAAGATGGGACACTTTTCCAAGGAGTATAGAGCACCAAGGAACAAGGAGGGTCAGTTCAGAAATCAAGACAACACTAGGAAGCAAGGAAACAATAAAGACACATCTTCAAAGGCAATTTTGGCTATAAATGGTGTAGGTTTTGACTGGAGTGACATGGAAGAAGAACATGTTCAGACAAACATGGTTCTAATGGTGTTTTCAGACTCTGGGGTATACAATGATAAAACTTGCTCTAAAACTTGTTTGAAAAACTATGAAACTCTTAAGTAAACAGTGTTGATGATTTCAACTGTTAAGTCAATCAACTACGAATGTAAAAACAGATACTTATAAAAAGAGGTTTAGCACAAATGCGTTAGAAGAACAACTTATCACCTTATAGAAAGAATCGAGGTTATTTTTTTTAGTGAAAAAAGTTTCAATTCTTAAAAGAGAAGTAGCTTGCAAAAGGACTATGAAATAAATGTGCTTAAAGTGTGTTGAAAAGTTAAACAAGAAAAAAGAGGGCATTGAATTTAGATTGAGAAATTTGATAAAGCCTCAAAAGACCTAGACAAGTTGTTAGGGAGTCAGATAACTGACAAAGGTAAAAAGGATTTGGGGTATAATGCTGTTCCAAGATCAATTTTAATGAAAACTGGCCTAAAACCATTTAATACTGCCAGGAAAGTTAATACTGCTCATCCAAAATCTACAGTTTTTAGTGCTAAACCAATGTCACGTTTTTCAAAAATAGCACAATCAACTGTATAGATGACCACTTTCAAATCAAAAACAGTATTATCTATCAGTAGGTTTACCCCAAAGTTTATACTGCCATGGCACAAAGCAGTTAATACTGCTAGGCCAAAAACAGTTAAAACTGCTAGGCCAAATTATGCAGTTGTTAATGTTGTTAGTGGGTAAAATAAGGCAAATACTGTAAGACTTAGCCTGTTGGGTTTTTATTTTTGGAGGTGACCTACCAAACATGTTAGTTCATCAATCACTTTGAAGAAACATAATTATATTGATGTACGAGGCAGATCCAAGTCAGTAATGGTTTGGGTCCCCAAAGGAAATTAATTTCCTTTTTTTATGTGTAGGGCAAGCCACTAATGGATGATAAAGGATTTGTTGATAGTGGATGCTTAAGGCACATGACTGGAAACATAGCTTATCTCTCAGATTTTAAGAAATTTGATGGAGGTTATGTTACATTTGACGGGAGGGAGCATATGGTTGGTAAAATTTCTGGGAAGGAACACTAAAACTGTAAGCCTGATTTTGAAGATTATACTTTGTCATGAGTTAAATTAAACTTTTTAGATGTCTCACAGTTTGTGTGGACCAACAAGTACTATGTCCTTTTTACTGACACTGAATGTCTTGTCTTATCTCCTAATTTTATGTTGCCTGATGAAACTCAGATACTTCTTAAAATTCCTAGAAAAGACAATATGTACAGTTTTGATATGAAGAACATTGTTCTTAAAGAGAGTTTAACTTGTTAATCACTTTGAAGAAACATAATTATATTGATGTACGAGGCAGATCCAAGTCAGTAATGATTTGGGTCCCCAAAGGAAATTAATTTCCTTTTTTTATGTGTAGGGCAAGCCACTAATGGATGATAAAGGATTTGTTGACAGTGGATGCTCAAGGCACATGACTGAGAACATAGCTTATCTCACAGATTTCAAGGAATTTGATGGAGGTTATGTTACATTTGAGGGAGGAGCATATGGTGGTAAAATTTCTGGTAAAGGAACACTTAAAACTGATAGCCTTGATTTTGAAGATGTATACTTTGTCAATGAGTTAAAATTCAACCTTTTTAGTGTCTCACAGATGTGTGACAAAAAGAACTATGTCCTTTTTACTGACACTGAATGTCTTGTCTTATCTCCTAATTTTATGTTGCCTGATGAAACTCAGATACTTCTTAAAATTCCTAGAAAAGACAATATGTACAGTTTTTTGGATTTTGAAGAAATTTGTTCCTAAAGAGAGTTAACTTGTCTTGTTGCAAATGCTACATTAGATGAATCAATGCTCTAGCATAGGAGGCTTGGTCATATTAATTTTAAGAACATAAACAAGCTTGTTAAGGATAATCTTGTAAGAGGATTGCCTACAAAACGTTTTGAAAATGACCAAACCTGTGTTGCTTGTCTTATGGGAAGACAACACAGAGCTTCTTGTAAGTCCAAAGTTCTGAATCCAATTACTAAGCCTTTGTTTATGCTTCATATGGATTTGTTTGGTCCAACCTTTGTGAGTAGTTTAATGCATAAGAAGTATTGCTTAGTAGTCACTGATGATTATATCAGGTTTACATGGGTTTTCTTTTTAACAACTAAGGATGAAACCAGTAAGATTCTCAAGAACTTTATCAAAGAAATAGAAAACCTAGTGTCAGGTGTGATAATGGAACAAAGTTTAAGAATAAAGTTATGGATGATTTTTGCAGAGAGAAAGGTATTAGGAGAGAATATAGTGTAGCTAGGACTCCTCAGCAGAATGGTGTAGTTGAAAGGAGGAATAGGATACTAATTGAGGCTGCTAGAACCATGTTAGCTGACTCTAAGTTACCTACCACATTTTGGGCTGAAGCAGCTAGTACTGCTTGCTATGTACAAAATAGGGTCTTAGTAGTCAAGCCTTATAATAAGACACCTTATGAACCTTTTAGAAGTCTTAAACCAGCTCTAAACTTTATGACGACCATTTGGTGTTGTTCATGTTACTATTCTTAAGACTTTAGAAAGTTTGTGGCAAAAGTATGAAGGTTCTTTGTTGGAATATTCTTTGTGTAGTAAACAGCTTTAGGGTAGTACAATACTAGAACCTGTGCGGTAGAAGAAAACTTGCATATTTTTTGAGTTTTTAGAGATAAGCCTTATGAATAGAAGAGAATAGGTCCAAAAGTGGTGTTTGATATTGAATTATCTAACCCAATCTAGGAATTGTGTACAATGCTGCAGGTTCAATTTCAAATGAATCTGCGTACAAAAGAAAGAATCTTATGCAGGTACATCTACACAGAAAGAAGAAATCAGTCAAGATTGCATTGTGATGCCAATTTGGAAAGATGCTTCATACTTTGATTCACCTTCCAAAGATGTTGGTAATGTTGAACCAAAATCTGCTGCTGATGATCAAAAGCAGGTTGAAGATGGTCTAGATAATGAGAATGATGAAAAAGATAAGTCTGAAGATGATAGCAGTCCTAAGGAAGTTAATACTGCTGGACAACATGTTAATACTGCCAGTCCAGAAGTTAATACTGGTCATTTTAAACTTAATACTGTTGATCCATCAGTTAATACTGCTAGTTCATCTGATCCAGATAGCCCTAAAGACATGTTCACAATGGGAGCTAGTCATACACTTGAAGCCACTCATGTTGAGTTCTTCAGTGATGAAGATGAACCAGAAGTTGATTTGGGGAACATCCTTAATTCCTATACAGTTCCAACCACTCCCAATACAAGAATTCATAAAGATCACCCAATTAAAAATGTGATTGGTGATGTGAAGTCATCTGTTCAGACAAGAAGAATGACAAAACCTACTTCTGAACAAGGGTTTCTCAGTGCTGTATATGAACAGAAAACACATGATACCCTGAATACTTGTTTATATGCTTGTTTCTTATCACAGATTGAACCCACAAGCATTGCTAAAGCTCTATCTGATTCATCTTGGGTGGAAGCAATGCAGGAAGAACTTCTGCAATTCAAACTCTAACAGGTTTGGATACTTGTAGATTTGCCTATTGGAAAGAGGGCCATTGGAACAAAATGGGTCTTCAGAAACAAGAAGGATGAAAGGGGGATTGTGATTAGGAATAAAGCAAGGTTGGTTGCACAGGGTCATAGACAAGAAGAAGGTATAGACTACGAATAAGTTTTTGCTCTCGTGGCAAGAATTGAGGCAATAAGACTGTTTTTAGCCTATGCTTCTTTTATGGGTTTTCTGGTATATCAAATGGATGTGAAGAGTGCATTCTTATATGGAACTATTGAAGAAGAAGTTTATGTTACTCAACCACCAGGATTTAAAGATCTTGACCATCTAGACAAAGTTTACAAGGTGGTCAAGGCACTTTATGGTTTGCATCAAGCTCCAAGAGCATAGTATGAAACCTTAGCTAACTATCTGTTTGGCAATGGGTTTAAAAGAGGGAAGATAGATCAGACATTATTTATCAAGAAGCAAAAAGGAGATATTTTGCTTGTACAGGTTTATGTTGATGACATTATCTTTGGCTCTACAAACAAGGAGTTATGTACTGGATTTAAGAAGCTGATGAAGGATAAGTTTCAGATGAGTTCTATGGGAGAACTTACTTTCTTTCTAGGACTACAAGTACAACAGAAGGAAGATGGAATATTTATCAGTCAAGATAAATATGTAGCTGAGATTTTGAAGAAATTCAACTATATAGATGTGAAATCTGCTTCTACTCCAGTTGATTTGGAAAAGCCTTTAGTTAAAGATGGAGATGCTGATGATGTTGATGTACATCTCTATAGGTCTATGATTGGGTCTTTGATGTATCTCACATCATCTAGGCCAGATTTTATGTTTGCAGTCTGTGCATGTGCCAGATTCCAAGTTACTCCAAAGATGTCACATCTCTTAGCTGTAAAGAGAATTTTCAGATACCTTAAAGGCAAACCAACATTAGGCCTTTGGTATTCTACGAATTCTCCATTTGAGCTAGTTGCTTATACTGATAGTGACTATGCTGGAGCAACTCAAGATAGGAAGTCTACTACTGGAGGTTGTCAGTTTTTGGGAAACAGGTTGATATCATGGCAATGTAAGAAGCAAACTGTGGTTGCCACTTCTACAACTGAAGCTGAATATGTGGCTGCTGCTAGTTGCTATGGATAAGTACTCTGGATTCAAAACCAATTGCTGGATATGGGTATACTTTCATGAATATTGTCATTAATATTGACAATAACAGTATTATTTGCATTATTGAAAATCCTGTTCAACATTCTAAAACAAAACATATAGAGATTAGGGATCATTTTATAAGAGATTGCAATGCTAAAAAGTTCATACAAATGGTTAAAATTCATATTGATCATAATGTTGCAGATCTTCTTACAAAAGGTTTTGATGCTAGAAGGTTTCAGTACTTGGTCTCAAGTATTGGAATGCTTAATCCTTAAATGTCTACATCTCTTTATGTCTTTGTAAAGTTTTGTAAATGATTAGTACTATTAGTTGTATCCATTAGTACTGCTAAGTATAACTAGTACTGTCAGTTATACTTAATACTGTTAGTTAAAATTGCTAGTCAAAATTAATACTGCTAAACAAGAAAATACTTTGGATTGTGTATTTTTGGCTATGGACTAACACCTGTAGGTTAAGCATATTGAATACATGATCTTGAATGCTTCACCTCTGAAGTACTATTTGAGAGGTGGTTAATGTTTTTGAATAACACTTTTTAACTTTTATTCATGGGTTATGCATAAATATGGATCCTCATGAATTCTTACATGTCTATCTAGTCTTTTCTAGTGTGCTTGTGATGAATAGAGGCATGTTGTTGTATAATTATTGAAGACAGAGTTAATACTATTAGATATCTCTTAATACTGCTAGGGAGAAAATTAGTACTGCCAGGCAAAAGACAGTACTGCTAGGATGTCATAAGAGCCAAGGTTACAACTATTAAGCAAATACTTACCCTTTGAAGCATTGTTTAAGAGGAGGCTACTTATTTTAATATACAATCAAAGCATGGATGGAAGGAAATGTAATATCAAAAGTGTGTTAAAAAGAATAAAAAACATCTAGGCATGTCAAAAGAGGTCGGGACACCAAGATACCTCAGTCTAGTGGTCCCCCTTAAAAGGTTGGTGATGAGGCTGTCCATAAGGAGTTGGGTGACAGAATAGAAAGGGCTGCCACTACAGATTCTAGCTTAGAAGCAGAGCAGGACAGTGGTAACATCAATAGGACCCGATCCATGGCAACACTTAATGGATCAACTCCTTAGGGAATTGGTTCAGGTAGTGGTCCCAAGTGCCAAGATACCATATTGGGGGTGTAGATGCTCAAACTAGGTTTGAGACTACATCTAAATAGTCCAGTGATCCACCTCTCTTAAGAGGTTACACACTTGGAAGTAGGGAGGATAGTATGAAACTATTGGAATTGATGGCAAAGTGTACAAAGCCTGTGTAAAATAGTAAGGAAAAGAAAAAAGAGAAATTGTGAGTTGAAAAATAGAAAGAGAGACATGTGAATAAAAACAGAAAAGAGTGATTTTGTGAGCAAAAAGAATTGAGAGATATTGTGAGCATAAAAACAGAAAGAGAGCTTGTGAGAAGAACTAATTGATGATAGAAGTCCTTTTTGGAATGAAATTGAAGATTAATTCTGGTAGCTCAAACTTACTGCTATTAGCCTCAGGTTAATACTAGTAATATAACTTAATGCTGCTAAGCATAAAATTTCTACTGCTGGTATATCTTAGTGTTGCTAAGCTTATGTTAATGCTGTTGAGTTACTGCTGTCAGTTTAAGTTAATGTTGTTAGGCATTATTTAGTGCTGCCAGTTCAAGTTCCTGCTGCTTCGGGTGATTTTATAAATACTTCGATTCAGGGTTTCATTTGATTCTTTATTCGATTTCAATCATTCAAACACTCTCTAAACATAAACCCAAACTTAATTTCATCTTTAATCGTTTAATCATAAAACAATGTCAACCCTAACTTTGGCTGATACTCATAATATGGTCGCATTCTTGGAAAAACCTACTGAAAGTGATGGGTTTCATAAAATTATCGATTTTTTGAATGCTAACCAAATTCATTATGCTTTAACTGTCAATCCTACCATCTACACATCTTGCATTGAACAGTTTTGGGTAACAACAAAGGCAAACACTGTCAATGGTGAACGTTAGTTACAAGCCCTAGTTGATAAAAAGAGGGTGATCATCACGGAGTCAAGCATTAGAAGTGATCTTTACTTAGCAGATGCTGGTGGTATTGATTGTTTGCAGACTGCTACTATCTTTGAAGAACTGACAAGGATGGGGTATGAAAAACCTTCTCAAAGGATTACATTTTATAAAGCTTTCTTTTCTCCACAATGGAAGTTTTTAATTCATACTATTACACAATGCCTTAGTGCCAAGTCCACTGCATGGAACAAATTCAGTAGCACAATGGCCTCTGCAATCATATGCTTGGCCACAAACCAAAAATTTAATTTGTCCAAGTATATCTTTGATGCTATGGTAAAGCACTTAGAGGGAGGGGTCAAATTTCTGATGTATCCACGTTTTGTATAAGTGTTTATCAATCAACAGCTTAGGGAAATGTCACATCACAAAAAGATTTATGTTGGACCCTCACACACAAAGAAAATTTTTGCCAATATGAAGAGGGAAAGAAAAGACTTTTCTGGGAGAGTGACACCCCTATTTTCAATAATGATGGTTCAAGCTACTCAAGATGAGGGTATAGATTTAGGCATTCCTACTGATTCTCAATAGACACCCATTACTACTCAACCATCATCCTCTAGACCTCAGAAGAAGCAGTCTAAGAGAAAACAAAGGAAGGAAACTAAAGTTCCTTAAGATGAGACACATCATGATGACAGTGTTTCTATACCTTCTAATGATCCACTTCTCAGTGGTGAGGATAGAATGCAACTAACAGAATTGATGATTTTGTGTACCAACTTACAAAAACAGGTTCTTGATTTGGAGAAGGCAAAAGATGCTCAAGCAAAGGAGATTACTGGTTTAAAGAAGAGGGCCCAAAAGTTGGAAAGGAAAAAGAAATCAAGAACTATAGGGTTAAAAAGATTAAAGAAAGTTAGTGAATCTAGTAGGGTTGAATCCTTTGAGGATAAAGAGAGTTTGGGTGCTCAGGAAGATGCATCCAAACAGGGGAGGATAAAAATTGTTGATGAAACCCAAATGAGGTCAGATGATGCAGAAATGTTTGATATAGATGATCTTTATGATGATGAGGTGATTGTGGATATGGAATTGGTGAGAAACAAGAGAAAAGTGCAAAGGTTGATGAAAGAAAGGTTAGTAATGGTGTTGAAGATAGTGTTGCTCCTACAATTCCAGTTACTACTGCTGATGAAAGAGTTACTGCTGCCAAGATTGATGAAATTACTCCTACTAGTGCTCCAACAACAGTTATTGATGAATTAACTTTGGCTCAAACTCTTATTGAAATCAAAGCAGCTAAACCTAAAGCTGTTACTACTGCTGCTACAACAACAACTACAAGACCCAAGGCTAGAGGGGTTGTAGTTCAAGAGCCAAGTGAATTCAGAACAACAACATCATCTCCACAAGCATCACAACCTTCAAAGACTAAGGACAAAGGCAAAGCAATAATGATTGAGCCTGAAGTACCTTTGAAAAGGAAAGATCAAGTTGCTCTTGATGAAGAAATGGCAAGAAATCTTGAAGCTCAGTTGCAAGCTGAACTTATAGAAGAAGAGAAGATGGCAAGGAAAAAGGAAGAAGAAGCCAACATAGCTTTGATTGAATCATGGGAAAATACACAAGCTATGATGGAGGCTGATAGATTGCTAGCTGAGAGACTCCAAACAAGAGAGCAAGAGGAGTTGACAGATGAGGAGAAGGCAAAACTATTTATGGAATTCATGGAGAAGAGGAGAAAACATTTTGCTGCATTAAGAGCACAAGAAAAGAGAAATAGACCTCCTACCAAGGCACAAAAGAGAAATCAAATGTCTGTCTATCTTAAGCATATGGGTGGATATAAACACAATCAGCTAAAGGGCAGAAGCTATGATGAAATCCAAAAGCTGTTTGACAAGGAGATGAAGAGAGTAAATTCTTTTGTGGCTATAAATTCAGAAGCTCAAGAAATCTGTGGAAAGAAGGCAGTTCTAAAAAGGCAGAAATTGCACAAGATAGTAGTACAAAGAGAGCAGGGGATAAACTGGAATATGATAAGTCTAAAAAGCAAAAGACTGATGAGAATGAAGAAGTTGAAGAAGATAATGAAGCTGAGCTGAAAAAGCATCTGGTGATAGTCAAAGATGATGATATAGCAATTGATGCTATACCACTTGCTACCAAACCACCAGTGATTGTTGAATACAAGCTTATTAAAGAAGGAATAATAGGACATTATCAATTGATAAGAGCTGATGGAAGTTCCAAGAGATATTCTTCTATGATTAGGATGCTTCAGGGTATTGACAGAGAAGACTTGGAGACTCTTTGGAAGTTGGTCAAAACAAAGCATGGTGATACAAGGCCTGAAGATGAACATGAAAGAGTGTTGTGGGGTGATTTAAAAGTCATGTTTGAACCAGACATAAAGAGTGATGTATGGAGAAATCTACAAGGATACAAAGTGACTATTTGGAAGTTGTTTGATTCATGTGGAGTGCACTTTGTAAGGTTTGGAAATGTGCACATCTTTATGTTAGTTGAAAAGAGATATCCCCTCACACCAATAACAATCACAAATATGCTAAACAAGAAACTTCAAGCTGATTATTGGAATGAGATGTGCTATCAATTACTTAAGCTAATGGTAAAGCAGCAAAAAGGTAAATAAAAGGTTTGAATGCATCTTCCTGATAGTAATGAAGACTTTTAATAAAGAAACTTGAAGATTCAGAAGATGAACATCAAGTTTAGGGGAGGATTGTTGGGACTTAAAAGACTTCAAGGATTCTTAGAGTTACTACTGCTCAGGTACATAATGGAAATTATGCTAAGTAGTTAGTATTGGTAGTATAAAGTTACCACTGCTAGTTACTACTGTTAGTATAATTTAGTACTGACCGAGTACCTCCATAGTCTATAAAAGGAAGCTCTAGGGCATTAGTTGAGAAACAAGTTTTCATAGTTGTCAAGTTGATTTAGAAAAGCTTCAAGGTTGTAAACCCTAGTACTAGTGAAGAGTACTCATATTATTAATCTAATAATATTGGAGGGTTTGGTTATATATTTGTTCATATCACAATTACTGACGCTATTCATTAACTTCCAGTATAAAGGTGTAGATTCCGCAACCACTTTAGTATACATACAAAGTTTCTACAACAAGTTATTTTGGATTTATCTAAGGTAATTTAACCTTAGACAAGCTAAGGAATCGATCAAGGATTGGGATCAACATTTTCCATTCATCGTAAAAGGAAAAGCTAAACAGTGGATGAAACGGTTAATGCTGCAAGAATTACCCAAAATAAATATGAAAACCCTAGTTTTTAGCTTCAACAACCCTTGTTTTCTACCCTTAACTAAATAAATTTTTGCCCAACACTCGTTCATGCTTCTTGGCTGATGAAATAAGAGAGGAAAAGAGAGTGCGACATGTGTTTGAATGGTGTGTTATGATAAGAGTTAGGAAGTTGCTTATATAGGAACACTTAGGGCATGTTGAATGGTCATACATGGAGTCACATAGGTTTGTAACTCTTGAAAAGGGCATGGCATCTTGTGAATCTGATTTGAGGCATTAAGGGGAGGGTTTTGGTTGTGGTTTTGGCAGTCTCAGAAGAGGGAGAAATCATTTTTAGGGGACTTGTCCATGGTTGGTTCTTGGTGTTGTGTTTAACATAATTAAAGATAGTATGGGAGATATAAATTAAAAAGCAAGTGTTGGGGTTTCCCTTTTGGGATGGGATGATTTTGAGGTTTAAAAAGGGAAGGGAAAATGGTTTTTGAATGCATAAATAATAGTAGATGTGTTATTACAAATGTGGTGATGTGTTGGTTAGTTTTATGTATGCATGCATGCAAAACCATGCAAGTTTATATAGTTTACATAAAATAGTGAAATGAAATGAATGTAACATATAAAACATATCCATAATTATATTAATATACCTATTATAAGTAGACTAAGCGTAGTTTAGAGTTGTTGTTCGTCGAAAGATGTTTTTCACAGTTTGCGGGATCACTTCCCGGTTTTAGGTTAAATCATGCGCATATACGTTCAAAGTAGAGTAGTTCAAGTTTATGGTTAAATATTAACCTGGAAAATTTTCAATCATCACAGGGGGCAATCCCAATAGATCTTCAAGAAATACTTCTGGCAAGTCTCGTATAATATGGATGTCTTCAAGTTTCCGCTCACCTATTTTCATATTTATAAGGTGCTTCAAATTTCCTTCGGGTTGCTCTCCATGAACCTTAAGTACTTCTCCGTTTGATAAAAGAATTTGGACTACCTTTAAAAATTAGATTTTTGATAATTTTTGTAAAGTGTTTATGTCAAGCAAATAGGATTGAACAAGAAGTCTCATTAGCTTTAAAAATTGGCCATCCCATGTGTGTCGATGACCAGAGGGTCAAGACCATTGAGTTGGGTCCTAGGCTTCTTGAATATTCAAGTTAACATCCGAAACTAATCCCAAAAAAAAAAGTTATGAGTGAGCTATGGTCTAATAAAGTTGATCAATAAATCTGCCCATGTAGGTCAGATTTACCTTTCATCTTGTGATGACTATTTGGGGGTTTGAAACTTTGAATCATCAAGTGAGACTACTATAGTTTTAAAGATAAACATAAGGCTAACTTTGAAAGGTGGAATCAATGAGTTTCCTAAGAAAATGAGTATGTTATGACCTTGCAAAGTCGGGTCAAACAATCTGTCCAAAAATGGTAGTTTTGACACTTTGTCTTGCAACTATAGTTTCACTGCTCAAGTCTCTATTTCATTGCATGAAACTATTGTGGATTGAAAGGTAACTCAAAGACCTAAATCTCACTAAAAAGAACAAGACTTTAGGTGGTGTTATGAGGGAGATATGGCCTTCCAAAATTGACCATAACTTCAAGACATCAATTTGTCTTCTAACATCTACTCTTCCACAAGTCTTTTCTTTTAAATAAACATAAGAAATCAACACAAACAAAACTTTAGATCATTATAACAACCTTTTAAGATTTTTTAAATATTTGCAAGTGTTTTACATATACAAATCTTAAGAGTTTTTAAAGTAACAAGTTGTCAAAGTCCACTCATGGATTATCACCCCTTTTGTACATGAAACATACCATTATGAATAATCTACCAACATTAAGATACATGTAGGATTAGTAGCAAGAACAAGCTCTTTGTGTCAAAATAAAAGAAGAAAACATCAAGAATAAGTAAGAAAACAAGGTAAATAAAACAAGAGATGAATCTAACACATATATTGAATGATTGTCTAACATAAACACCTTCAAATCATATAGTGCAAGATTTTTTCATGGCTAAGATGATGAAATAACTGCAGAGAGTTTTAAGAGAGAGAGGTTAGAGAATATGAGAGTTATCTTGTGTGAGAATGACTAAGTGAATAAGAGTGAGAGGTGATATTAGTATTAGAAGGACAAGTGTACATCCCTTTGCTAAGTGTCATATGATGAGTTAGGTTAACTTGGCCTGAGGTTTTAAAAGTTAAAGAGGAGGTGGCAAGATTAGGATGACTAGTTGATAAGGGTAGATTAGTAATTTAACTCTTTAACTATTGTTAGTTTTTGTCGTTAAATCCTTGCACCGTTAGTCTTTTTCGCTAACCATTTTGGAATAACTAAGCATATCATTTATAATAAGTTGTCATTTAAATAAAATCATAGGTCGATGGTACATTCATAACCCGAGGGTGCCTAAAGCAAAGTGATATCAAAGTAAAAAAACATGACCCGACAAACACAAACTAGCTTAACAAGCATAGTTTTAGTCAAAGACGTTATAAAATACTCTCGGTTACTAACCTAAGTTTAAGCAGTTGTTATAGTTGCTCCCAGTTAAAAGGAATTTCATCTCGAAATTCAACTTATTCTCTCTAGAGACGCAGCATTCGTGATTAGGTATGGGTACCTGCGTTTGATTTTGTCCTCGCGCTCCCATGTGAATTCAGGGCCTCAACGTGAATTCCATCGAACCTTTATAATGGGAATTCTACTTTGATTTAAACTCTTGACCTCATGATCTATGATTTCCCATGGCTCTTCAACAAAACGTAAATTGTCATCTATCTTGAGTTCTTCTAGGGGCACATGTAAATCTGTATCTGCCAGACATTTTCAGATTTGACATGCGAATCATATCATGAATTCCACTTAATTCTTGCGGTAACCTAAGTCGGTAGGCTACAGGACCAATTTGTTCAACAATTTTGAATGGTCCCACATACCTCGGTGCTAACTTGCTCCTTTTTCCAAAACGTATTACGCCTTTCCAGGGTGACACCTTGAGTAGAATTAGATCGCCAATGCTAAATTCTAAGGGCTTACATTGATTATCGGCATAACTCTTATGGTGATCTTTTGCTGCCTTGGGCCTTTCTTTGATTTGAAATATCTTATTGGTGGTCTCTTGCATGATTTCTGGCCTAATCAATTGACTTTCTCTTACTTCATCCCAAACAATAAGGGATCGACATTTTCGCCCGTATAGTGCTTCAAATGTGAAGACTTAGTCATTCTATCTACATTAATCCAAATTGTATCGTGCCCACTACTAGTTTTGGGCAATTTCGTAATGAAGTCCATAAGTAGCTTCCCTTATTTCTACTCGGGATCTCCTGTTACTGTAACAAACCTGAGGGTTTTTGATGTTTAACTTTAACCTTCGAACAAGTTAGACACTTGTTGACGTACATGGCTATGTGGTTTTTCATTCTCGACCACCAGTACATATCTCTAAGGTCGTAGTACATCTTATCTGATCTTGGATGAACAAAGTACTTCGTTGCGTGAGCTTCGTCCATGATTAGGGCTCTTTTATTGCCCGTTAACGAAACCCATATTCAATCTACAAAGTATAATCCACTTTCACCTTTTCTCTCCATTTGTTTATCTAACCCTCATATCTCTGTTGGTGCATTTAAGTCCTTGGATGCTTCATTATGAGATTCTAGTATCTTGCCCTTAATACCCGAAAGAATTACCATGCTCATAGCCCGCACTCGCCTTGGCTTAACCCTTTCCTTCCTACTTAACGCATCAGCTACCACATTTTCCTTTCTTGGATGATAACAAATCTCACATTAGTAATCACTAAAAAGTTCAATCCATCGCCTCTAGCGCATTTTCAACTCTTTTTGGTCAAAAATATGTTGTAGACTTCTATGATCAGTGTAAATAACACTTTTTGTCCCATACAAATAGCGTCTCCAGATTTTGAGAGCGAATACCACAACACCCACCTCTAAATCATGTGTGGTATAATTATTCTAATGAATCTTTAGTTGTCGGGATGCGTATACAATCACCTTACCCCTTTGCATCAGCACGCGTCTAAAACCTTGGTTTGACGCGTCATAATAGGCCACGAAGTCGTCTGGTCTATCAGGGAGCATCAAGATTGGGGCATTACACAATTTATCTTTCAACATCTGAAAGGCTTCTTCTTGTTCTTCGCCCTAATCGAACTTGATTTTCATAAAACTCGGGGAATAAAACCCTTCAAGATTGATCATTTTTTAGGAATCCTATGAACCGAAACCCATAAAGTTCGAGCTAGCATGAATCCTATATCAAAAACCTTAAAAACTTCATGATGTTTAAAAAACCTTCAAACCCTTATTTTAGCCAAAAATCCTATGAAGCTTGAACCTTGTCAACTAAACTTATGCGATACTAACATAGATTAACCTCGAGCTTCTTGCAAACACAATCGACAACCTAAGCCTTCAAACCTTCATTTTAGAAACCTTAAATATGAGAAAACTTCTTGCCACATTTTTAGTTATCTTGTCGGTATGAAAAACCACAAAACCTTCTCGTTCAAAACCTGTTAATCTAAGAACGCACATCATCTTTGCTCGGTCCTTGTACTAGAGAACATAAAACTAAAGGACCGAAAATACAAAAGATTCTTGTACCACTTAATTAAAAATTTTAACAACAAACCTGAAAGTCAGTCGCAGAACGCTAGATCGTAGATTTATATTAAGATCAAGCAACAATTTTGATAATCACAAGAGACCCAAGATATACAAAGAAATCAACTAGGATAAGATAAACACAAAACAATATATTCTTAAACTTTTCATTTGTTTACCAAGCCAACGTCGATTTGACAAGAAAGAGCACAACATTAAACAAGCTTGCAATCCTTATTTATAAACTAATAATAAGTTTCAACTATTAAAAGACAATTCTAGATGGTTCTGGAATTTATAAGAGCATTAGGTGTAAGGGTGTATAAAAAATTAACCCGACCCGACCGAACCCGATTAAGCCTATTCGGGTCGGGTTACTCGGTAAAAAAACATTCAAGTTATTCGGGTTTACCCAATTACTAAATAGGGTCAGGTATCGGGTGTGGAATTTTTGGCTAACTTGTGTTCGGGTCGACCCGATTGACCCGAATAAGATTTTTTTATAATATATTTTATAAATTTTCTATTTAAAACATCAAAAAAATTAATTTTATTACATTTTACTCATATTCGGGTTGACCCAAACCCGAGTTGACCCGACCCGAATTGACCCGAACCCGAGTAACCCGAATTCAAATAGGGTCGGGTTCGGGTATTAATTTTTTAGCGTTGACCCGACCCAAACAACCCGACCCGACTAACATCCCTAATTAGGGTCATGGCTCAAGCATGACCGCTTTTTGGTCCCCACGACATGTCATGTCAGCTTTTTCTACTTTTACATTCTTTTTCACTTTGTTTTATACTCACACTAGCTTCAAACCCTGCCGATAGGTGGGTATCATTAAGATTATTTTTAAAGATACTAAATTTAGTAACAGAATGAAAGATATAAATAACGTTAAATGATTGAATATTGAAAACAAAAAAGAAAAGGAAAAAATGTCATTGCCAACTATCCAAAAGAAAAGTAAATAACCTTGATTGTTTAAAAAAGTTTTTCTAATTTGTGCCCTAGGGGCACAAGTTAGTTTAAAAATAAAGAGGCTAAGAAAATAAGAGCAAACTTATAGTTAATAAAGAACTATTCAAAAGATAGAAGATATAAAATATTATAATATTGGTACTCAAAATAAGTTAATGTCACGTATATGTTGGTGGTACATCCCTTGTGGTAACCAGACCAAATTATCACACCTTTTGTATAGTCTTTAAATCATATGCATTTAAAGCTAAAATTGTCAGTCATTTTGTAACATGTATACGACACATATTATTGATGTGTCGTTGTGCGTAGGTATTTTATGTATCAAGTTTTACTATTTATTTTATGCCGACTATACCTAAAAACAACACTCTAACGGGCAGTGTACCCGATCAGATATAGCTTTGTTGATATGTAGGGTGTTGATCACTAAGAGCGAGAGCGTTAATTCTTAAGTCTACTAGTATTTTAGTTATCTATTTTAGTTCTAATTTATGTTAAACCTAAGTTAAACCTAAACAAATGATAAAAGGGGGGTCTCAGTCTAAGATACAGACGCAGTTTGGGTTATCTAACCTAGGGTTTTGATGACAAGTAAAGTAATTAACACACATAAGAAGATGAACAGATAGAGGAGCGGTCAAGAACTAATGCAAGGAAAACATATCAACCATGAATAATCTGATAAAATGTTGGTTTGTTAATTTAGTGCAATAAGTGCTTATCTCGAGGCGGCATATCATTCCTAGATTTAGGTGGTACTTCTTCCTAAAACCTAGACACGTATAATCCTATCACAATTAAACGCATCCGCATAAAGCATCCTATTTGTTGATTATAATCTATCTTAGGAGATTAATAATGGTGATCTTATAAAACCCTAGCATTGAGAGTTTACCTACTTACTGCTTAACGGCTCTTTATATACTAGTAGTCCACTATCTGAGTCTTTACCAAAGGAATCAGTACGTTATTTATTGATCATAGGTCACCTGCTAGTCTAACTTGTTCACATAAACCAATGGTAAAGATAGGGCATTAATTGTGATCCTATTATTTTAGATATACAAATCACTATATGGATAGCCATCCTGGCATCTAGCTAACTTGGTCGGTATTACTAGATCCAGTTGAAAGATCGGTCGCATACAAAAGCAAGTAAACAAGTATGAATTGATAAACATAAACAAGCAATCAACGATAAATTAAGCAATCAATATAAACAAACCAAACATTAAACCTTCATAAACATGGCTGATACCTAAAGGTATCAGTCGATAGTCATTGTAAAAATATACATGGTTTCAGATATGAACGATTAAAATAAAGAAACCTTAACCGAACGTGTATTTGGTTATGGGATGATTACAAGAGTTTTCCTATGATCTTGAGGCTCTTTTCTGACCTTTTGTTCTCTTCTATTCATTTGATAGTCTACTTAGTGGTTTAGGGCTTCACTTGCATACCTAAAACTAAGTTTAGGGTGTTGTATTTATAGAGTATGAAAAAAGGTCGATACGCCGTATTGGGAGATATGGGATACGGCGTATTAAGGATTTCTTAGAGTAAGGACCATGGTTGATATCTTTTAGAATCTTCTAGTATTTGACCTTTGATACGGCGTATTAAGTCTTCCGGATATGACGTATTGGGTCTTCAATCCTTTGTGGTTATCTGTGAAGTGTAGGCACGGATACGCCGTATCTTCTTGATAGATACGGCATATTGAGGTAAACCAGTTGGTTTTTCTTCGTTGACCAAAGTATTATATATGGCGTATCGTTGATGTGGATACAGCGTATTCTTCAAAGTAAAGAAATGGTCTTTTAATTCGTCAAAGTCTTGGATACGTCATATAGGTCTAGAATAATACAGCGTATTTGTTGTCAGATCAGTAGACTTTATCGAACTCTTTGTTTATGCTCCAAAATGCGTGCCTTTTAGCTAATCTTCACAAAGTACTCCATAATTACTGAAAATATCAAATATAAATGATTAAGTACCAATTCTCATAATAATTATATAAAATGAGTAATTTACATGGGATAAATGATGCTATAAATATGACGTTATTTGATATCATAAATTATATAACATATGTATAACTTTAAAGTGATGTATGCTTGTAGGAGAGAGTTTCGAGAAGAGTTAGGATTGGCATTTGATTAAAACTCAAACTATACAATATATATAGTTTAACTGAGCTTTTAGCGTTTATGAGGTGATGTGATATGTTTTATATGCACTCACAAACTTGCATAACTTATCAAATTTTAACAGAAACCAAATCCTTCATTGGCTGCATGAATTGTAAGCAGTAGTCTCTCATCCAGATGTTTCTTAGACAAATATTTAGGTAGATCCAACTGGTTGAAACTGTATTAGCCAAAAAGGAAACATTAATAGATATTTAAAAAAATAACAATATTTTTATCTTTCTGAGTTAAACGACAAATAGTTTGCAAAGTAGCATGGTATCTTTATGAAAGTTAATAGTCAATGGAATTTAATAACATATTAAAGAAAGTCTAACAAAAAGAAAACGGCTAATCTGATGTGATTAAATATTTGAATGTAAATTGCTCATCTTTTAACTATATAAAGCATGAGATTATGTACCTTTTCCTTCAATTAGATATTATCCTTCATTACATGAGAAAGACGCTTGCAGTTCTGCAAACTAATCTACATAACAAAAACTATACAATATGCTAATAATGTATGAACTATTCTGCCTGATCACATCAGCAAATCAATCTCAACATTTCACCCGATTTACTATAGTGTTAACTTGTTTTAGGGGATTTTGACTTGTACAGCCTCTTAAAAGGATTACACACACCTTATTATACATTTCACAACCTCTTAAAAGGATTACCCTAACCCGTCTAGACTCAACATATCACAGCCTCTTAAAAGTATTACACATACCTTATTATAGTGTTAACTTATTTTAAGGGGATTTTGACTTGTACAATGCGATATACAATGAACACGGATGTAATTTTTTTAATACCTTCAAGTCCTTGAAAAAGCTAATTGCTCACATCTGCATACCCCTTCATAGTCTTCGATTTTCTTTGGTAAACGTTAAGATCCTCAAAAGCGTTATTCTACAAATTATATATGAAAAAAACATATCAGTAATATTTGACGTTTTCAAGATTTTGTAATTTACATGAAACTAAAGAGGAATTTAGTTAATTCCATTCAAGTTGGAACATCATAGTGAAGAAAATCCCCAAGATTAAGCGTGGCATACCTAGAAAATAAATATGTTATACAATGAATATGTTATACATATAAATCCTTTTCCTCCTATGGCGATCAGTGATCACCAGTATTCAACTACAAAATTAACTATCCTAGCGTAAGTGCATCTTGATGACATATTAGAAACCTTCTTAAAATCAAGATAATATATCATTTATCTCCGCTTGACTAATTTTTCAACCTAAATTATTTTGCTAAAACCAATAATGTACAAATAAATCACCAGCCCATACCAACAATTCATAACAACAGTTAAACACACTTTATCAATTAATTGCATTCAATATACAGGGGTTTTGGATCGTGTTTTAAAAGTTAATCATCTGATACGCAGATAATCAAACATATAGTCTTTGGAAAACCATTTAAACGTGATTATTTACTTTTTTCTCAAGTACGTTAACACCTGCTATTTGAAAATGCCCTTTTTTCCAAACTCATAAAATCTGTTTTGATAGCTCAATCCCATACACCCCCTTATATTACACCTGAAAGTAGAAACACATGAATAACACCATAATACATATAAAGCATTGTTCGAAATCACCTACTTTATACAACCATTGCATAGTTAGGCAATCAATTACATCCATTTAGTGTAGTTTATGTTTTATGTATGTTTTTTTATGCACACTAAGTCACACAAACTAATCCTATATTAGTGTAATCAAGCTCAAAACTGCTACCTTTTGAATAATGTAATAAAGTACTAATATGAATGGGTATAGAAACTTACAACGATAATCGAAGGGCTAGAATCCTCTACAGGCTGGGGATGAGTAACATCGGCATCAAATATTATGGTTAGCCTATGAGTGACATAAGGAATCCTACCATCCAGTGTTGCAGCCAAGACTTTATGCTAAATTTTCATTTCATTGATAAGAATTTTTAGTGGGTGTACTCCCGATAAGGAGATTCTAAACATAATTAGACTGGTGGTAAAGTTAGCTCAATTTTTAAATAGTACAACTAAAATAAACATATGCAATAAGTATGCCAGCTATAAAATAACAGTGCACTCTTAATCTTACATGAGCATACATTCTGTTAATACAAATGAACCGTAAAAACTGTTGATAGAAATAATGCCTAAAACATTGTTAATATTTTTCGATCTCTCTACATTTTGATAATCACAAAATGTAAAAACAATTAATGAAAAATTAATTGTAAACAAGTAATTAGTAGTAAATTTTTATTTTGAAAATTTAATCACTTAAAGGTATGAATAAACAAATGCTTAATGTAGGTTATGATCAAAGGATTTTTATTTTTAAACTCACACTTTTTATAAAAATGACACAAACATTTTTATATCTTTTACAAAACATTTTTAGATTTAAAAGAAATGTTTTATTCAGATAAATATTTTGAATTCAAATTTTCTACCCAAAAACGGCTAGAAATATTCCAGAAAATACCTCCCCTAGAAAAGACAAAAAAGGGAGCGTCAGGCATGGGCGACCCCCTTAATTATAACGCGCGGCCCCCTTAATTTTATGGGGACCGGCATCCTAATTAAGGGGACCGACCACGTGTTTTTTTGTCACAACTTGCCTATAAATACGTGACTATTTCCCACTGATTTTCTCACCTTTTGCACACACTTTATTTCTGTTCTAAATCAGTTTATACTTTCCTTTTTTTTCTTTGATCATTAAACCATAAAGCCTTGTTTCCATGTGACCCAAGCTTTGATCCTCAAGTGCAAGAGAAGAATACTTCCTATCATCAAGTGAAGAAGTATTATAGCTTAGTGTGTGTCCTTGCAACCTTGTTGTAATTGTATCATATCTTGTAAATCATTTGTATATATTGTGAAGGTTGTATCGTAGTTGTGTACAATAAGTAGATTGTTGTGATCATTGTAAGTATAGCTAGATTAAGGTGATCTTAGTAAGTAGTGATAGATTGGTGTGATCAAGATAGTGTTTAGTTGAAGTGAAGTTGTGAAGAGAAGTATAGAAAGGTTGTGAAGGAGTTGTGAAGTCAAGTGAAGTTGTGAAGTCAAGTGAAGTTGTGAAGTGAAGAAAAAGTTGATTTGTCGTGTTTAGTGATGTGTTGTGTTGTGATAGATTGGTTCTAGCCAGAATTAGAGCTCGGACATTTAGCTTACGTGTCGGCAATATTTGGGGTAAGCTAACGTTGTGTACGATTTTCTCCGCCTTAAAGGGCAGCTTGTTGACGTAGTGAAGAAAAACTCTCGAGTTTGTGGTGCTCAGGAAGTGGCGTACGGGCGAAGAGGTGCTTAGTTTCCGAACCCACTTATTAAATCTCGTGGTTGTAGTTTGATCTTTCCTTCTCTTATCTCTTATCTTGCACATTTATTTACATCTTATCATTACTTACTTGATTAGTTAAATTGTCTATATTGTGGACATTGTGAATTCACATAAAGTCGAATCTAAGTTTTTATAAACAAACATAACATTAATTAAAAAAAAGCGATAAACTATTTAACCCCCTTCTAGTTTTCCACAATTGGTATCAGGAGCCACGTCAAACAAGAATTTTAAAATAAACTGTATTTTAAAACTTGAATCGATCTATAGAATCGGAAAAATATTTAGAAGGGCAATCTATGCAATGACCACCACTATTTGAAAGTGATGGATTTATTTATTGGAAAAATAGATTTGAAACTTAGGTGAAATCAAAAGATCTAGATCTTTGGCATGTCATTACCTTTGGTGATTTTCCTCCTATTCAAAATAATCCCGAGACTAAAAGGATGAAATTGTACCATTTGATAAACAAAACGATGATCTTAAAAAGAATCTTGCAAAAAATAATGAAGCTTGTAGGAACCGATTTAATACTTCACTTCATAACACACAACACGAATCCAAGAAAAGAGAAGGAGAGAGAGAGAGACGAAATTGGAGAGAGAGAGATGAGAGAGAGTTGAGAGAGAAAAGAAATTTAGATTTTTAGAAAAATTAAAACTAGAAATATGAACAATTTACGATTTCGGAAGAGGAATCGATAGATAATGTTTTTTCTAGATTTAATACTTATATTACTAGTCTAAAAGCACTTGATGAAAGTTTTTCTAGTAAAAAGAAAGAATTTTTTTTTAAACAAAAAATGGGGTTAAGGGGAAAAAAAAATTTTCTTAGAGCACTTCATCCTAAATGTCTGCACAAGGTTACGACTATTGAAGAATCAAATGACTTAACATCTCTCTCACTGGGGGGGGGTTAAATTGATATGAACTTTAATATTGGAAACTCGAAAGTTTATGAAGTAATAATTAATAAAGATTCTGAAATGGTTAAAGGAAAAAGAGAACAAAATAGATCTCTTGCCTTGAAGGCCAAAAAGGAATCAAGTGATGAAGATAGATCGACTTCCGATAGTAAAGACGAAGAATATGCCACGAGACGAAAGAAAGTCATCTCAAAGAAGTAAAAATGACAAAAATGGTAAAAGTGAAAGAAAATGCTTTAGATGTGGAGATCTAAATCATCTCATCGGAGAGTGTCCAAAGTCACCAAGAAGCAAAAAACCAAAGGGCTTTTCTTGGAGGAACATGGAGTGATAGCGGCGAAGACGAGGAAGAAAAAGGCAAAATGACGAAACTTGTCTTGTAGCTCAAGCATCCAATAAGATATGCTTAGGAATAAACTTAGAGCCCGACGAGTGGATTAAACATAGTGGATGCTCAAAACATATGAAGGGTAACCGAAAGTTGTTTTCTACATACAAAGCGTACAACGGAGGGAACGTCATTTTTAGAAGCAATTTACGCGGTAACATCATAGGCAAAGGTACGATTTCTCATGACTCCTAATTATTGAAAATGTTGAGCATGTAGATAATTTAAAATTTAATTTGCTTAGTGTTGGTCAAATATGTGAATAATAAATGCAACAGTAGTAATTACCAACACAATAGCGAAATAAAATCAAAGAAAAAGATCATAGGTAGCGGATTAGAAAAAGAGGGCTATATGTGATGAAATTTGGAAATAAACCGGAAGATAAAATATGTCTTACAACTTTAGACGAAAACTCCATCTTATGGCATAGGAGATTAGGTCACGCAAATATGCAATTAATTCAATAATTGACTTCTGGGGAATTAGTTAGAAATTTACCTAAGCTTAAATTTAACCGACATTTTTGTGACGCTTGCAAAATTAAAAAGCAAACTCACGCTAGCCACAAAGCCAAAAAAATTAGTATCAACAACTAGATGCTTAGAACTATTACACATGGACTTATTTGGCCTATCTTCCGTATGGAGTTATGGAGGAAATCGTTACACCTTAGTAATTGTAATGACTATTTCTCGAATAGCATGGACAAGATTCTTAGGAAATAAAACTAAAGCTTTTGAAGAGTTCGAAATATTTAGTAAAATGATTCAAAATAAATTAGGATGTTCCATAGTGTCAATTAGAACGATCAATGGCGAATTTTATAATGAAGTACAATTCGGAAACTATTGTGAGTTAAACGGAATTTCTTACAATTACTTCGTTCCTCCACGTACCTCCACTATCAAACAGGGTAGTAGAAAGAAAGAACCACACTCTACAAGAAATGATTAGAACCATGTAAATGAACAATCCATTCCACAAAAATTTTGGAGTAATGCGGTCGATAAATAAACCTACATAATAAATAGAATGTCCATTAGACATATTTTAGGAAAAACTCCATACGAGTTATTAAGAGGTAGGAAACCAAACCTTAACTATTTTAAAGTATTTGGAAGTAAATGCTTCATTCTTAATACAAAATATTACCTCACCACGGTTCGACCCCAAAGTCTAAGAAGGTGTTTTCCTTAGGATACTCTCAAAGATTAAAGCCATATAATCTTAACAAAGAAGATAATAACGTCGCAGAATCCTTAAATGTGACAATCATGAAACTCCACCAACCACCTAAAACATCACCTTTGGAGGATGATTATTTAGTAGAAGAACAAGCTATTGAGATTAGTAAAATAAAACCCATAGGAAATGATCTCGAAGATAAATCTTTAGAAAATAATGAAATCATAAACATAAAAGAATCAAAGAGTCATCCATTAGAAAATGTTATAGGTAATCTAAATCAAAGAACCCTTAGATCACAAGCCCAAGACAAAAGTAATTT
Source organism: Tanacetum coccineum (assembly GCA_026074375.1). NCBI lineage: Eukaryota > Viridiplantae > Streptophyta > Magnoliopsida > Asterales > Asteraceae > Tanacetum > Tanacetum coccineum. Next base: position 81,654 of record BQNB010008896.1, read on the forward strand.
CTTTTGTTTTTCTTTCAACCATGGAACATAAAAATATAAATGAAGCACTAAAAGATGAAAGTTGGGTAATTTCTATGCAAGAAGAATTAAACAAATTCATATCAAATGATGTTTGGGAATTAGTCCCAAATCCTAAGGATATGATAATTGGAACTAAATGGGTATTTAGAAATAAGCTTGACGAAAATGGTGTTGTATCTAGAAATAAAGCTAGGCTAGTTGCCCAAAGATATAATCAACAAGAAGGAATTGATTATGACGAAACTTATGCACCTGTAGCTAGATTAGAATCCATAAGAATATTGTTAGCTTATGCATGCGCACTAGACTTCAAATTATTTGAAATGGGTGTAAAGAATGCATTCCTTAACGGTTTTATCAATGAGGAGGTTTACTTGGCACAACCTCCAGGATTCATTGACTTCGCAAAACCTAATCATGTCTATAGACTTAAGAAAGCTCTTTACGGACTCAAACAAGCTCCTAAAGCTTGGTACGATAGATTGAAAGCCTTTCTTATTAAACATGATTACACCATGGGAATGGTAGATAACACACTCTTTACTAAAAAGAAGGACCCCAATCTCATCATTGTCCAAATATATGTCGATGACATTATATTCGGATCAACTTGTCAAGAGATGTGTGATGATTTTGCCAAAATCATGCATGACGAGTTTGAAATGAGTATGATGGAGGAACTGAATTTTTTCTTAGAAATACAAATAAAACAATTATAAATGGTATAATTCTTATAATCAATCAAAATATATAAAAGAAGAATGCTTATAAGAAATATTAGTTAGAAGTTTATATACCTTAACGGCAAGTAGGCTCGAATATCATGTATAGTGTTTGCCTTTTGTGCACGCTCCAAGAGATCCTAAAAATCTCTCACCTTGAAGCGAATTAATGTATCCTTCCCTTGGTGGTTGGGGTTATATACCGTTAAAGGCATTATCACTTAGGATTATGGTATCCTAAGAGTCCCGGCAAAGAAAACCATAGTATAGCGGACTCTGATCAGCGGTAGGATATGTGGACCAAAAAAGACTATCGGTATTAGCACATTCATGGGGATAGTTGCTTAACGTCTTGTGTTTTTGAACAAGCAAACCGCTCTTGCTTATTATTCCACTACCGAGCAAATATGTAAGCTCAGGAAAGGCATTCAAAAAACTATAGATGAAACAAACTTCTCTTAGATTATGGAATTAGTGTTAGAGGACAATCTATAATTGTGATAACAAAGGAGCTATAGACTTTAAGCAAAAAATCCCGTATAACACTCTCGTACAAAACCATTGAGATTCGTCACATTTCCTTCGTGACAATGATCAAAAAGGAAATATTTCATAGAAAAAGTGTCAATCTAAAAGAAAAACGAAAGATAACCATGCCGATTAATTCTAACTAAACCCCTATAAACGTAGCCCTTCAATTCCTTACGTCTAGTCTTGGCATGATGGAACAAAATGTGATTAAAAAGCTTACTAGAAGTCTCTTTTACATAAATGACTGATAAGTACTTACAAGTAAACAAGAACAATGCAACTGAAATAAAAAACTTAAAATGTCAAAATCCAAAAAATTAGAATTTTTTTTAAGTCAGTGAACGGCCCCCTATAATTCTTAACTGCGTCCCCATAAAATTAAAGGGCCGGCCATACAATTAAGGGGACCGACCATCTAACACTAGGTAAAAAGTTTTTATTTTCTCTCTTTCTAAGTCTAGGATTCTCTTTTGCACAAAATTAAAGATTGGGAACTTTTCAAAAGAATAATCTATATACAAGATTACGTAACCTTGGTTGAGTCAAAGTTTAATATTTTTAAATATATGTATATGTAAGTCCTAATACATCTTGTCAAAATCCTTCTCACGACTAGGAGTACATGCAAAAATCTATATTCATACATTGCCGATATATGCTAAAAATATTTTTCAAAATCATGCATAATGATCTTGCACTTGGTGTCAAAATATATAATCTAATATATATTTTGACAATCTTGATTAAGCAACATTAAATCAAGGAGCACCTGGATTAATTCTTAGGTTTTCTTTTCTTAGAGTCGAAATAATAATCACTCTACATTTGTCGCATATAGGCACACACTAGGGTCATAAATACAAACATAAGTCTCATTCAAATATGTTTACAACATACTTCTCTTGTTTAAATAAATCTTAAGATCATTACAACTATTAGCAGTGTTAGTGCAAATATTATGATATTTAATCTATATGATCTCTTTATGTTTTAGTGATGACAAACATGTAACTTGTAATACGTAACGTAAAGTGAGCAAGTTACTCGTAATCATAAATTAACAATGCATACTCGCATCCACATCTCTCGACGTCTCAAGTCTACATCAACACTGACATTTGTTTGCACCCGACGTAAATCATATAAGGTATGTACAAACAATATTAAACTTGTAGGATGATCAAAGAAATAAGTTTTTGTCTTAAACATTACATTTTTATAAATGTAACAAAACAATTTCTCAAAAATTAATTAGACAAATTATTTTTGAATTATAAAGAAATGTTTTATGTATTAATTATTTTAAAATTTAAATCTAGCCATTTTCCCCCAAAAACATGTGTCACTTTCACCAGACAAGTTTGTCACCACAAAAAGACAAAAACAAGTGCATCTGTCGAGGCGGTCCCTTAAATAGGCTAGTGGCCCGTTAATTATCCGGAGGCCCCTAATATATCTGGGACCGCCGTTTCCTGACAGGCTGTTTTTCAGCTCGTATAATAGTGGGTCACCTCTAACTATTTTTACAACCCTTTTTGCACGAATTTCTCTTAGTTCTTTCTCTCTCCAGATCTCACTAAATCTCTCTAAATCTTTGATTATTTAACTTGTTTAATCTTGTTTAAATGTGATCCAATCTTCTACTCTTTCCTTCTTCCCTCAAGTGCAAGAGAAGAACTTTGATCATCTTCAAGATCCGAAGTTATGTAGTCTAGTTAGTCCATTTGTAACATTTGTTACATATAGATCGAGTCCATGCCTTCCAATCTTTAGTAGTGTGTAGATCCAAATGATGTATATATTTAGATGGGTTTATTGTGGGTTGGTTAGTATTTTGGGCCTTAAAATACATTAGTGTAGTGATAGATTGGTTCTAGCTAAGATTAGGACTCGAAATCTAGCTTAGTATCAAAAAATAATGTAAGCGACGCGGTTTATGTGTTAAGGACATAAAACACAAGGTTTGTTATGTTGGGCCATAAAACATAACGGGTTTGGTTATACCCGAAGAAGGACTCGACATCTAGCTTAGTGTCGGAAAATAATGTAAGCATTGGTATAAGGTTTTCTCCGCCGAAAGGGAGCTTGTTGATTAGTGAAGTAACTCTCGAGTTGGATACTCGAGGAGTGGAATAGGGAAAAGAGGAGCTTCATGACCGAACCACAATAAATCATCGTGTCGGTTTGCATTTTCTTTTACCTTTCTCTTTACTTATGTATTTACATTTATCGCTTTACTATTACACTTGCATTGTGCTTATGATTGTGTAAATTGTTGTCTATGTTGTGTTAGTCATGGTTGTGTAGCACTTTGTAGTAAACATTGTGAGTGTGGATATATTGGTAGAATATGCACTAGTTATTATAAATCCACTATCGACACTTCTCATATTGCGTCAAACTTAATTGGTGATTTGATACAAATGATCTAGTCCGAAAACCTCTTCTGGAGGTGGTCCCTTTAAATAAGGTGCCCCCCTGATGTACTAGGCGACCCCCATATATTTATAGGACCGCCGGCAGAGAGTGATTTAATAATTGATACAAAAGATTTAAAGTTTTTAAAAGGAAAAGTATTCACCTCCCCTCTACGGTTTCCACAATTGGTATCAGAGCCACGTCGTTCTAGTTTTCAAAACAAATAGTTTTTAAAATAGAGTATGATCTATGTATCAAATTACCCATGAATTGGAAATAAATATGGAAAGTGTTTTGTTGTTTGATTCATACTAGTTTTGTTATTAAATATACTTCGTATACTAGCTTGAAGGAAAATTTTCTCAAAAGAACTTGGAAGTGTCAACTTATGTTTACCCCTAAGTCCGAAGAGCAGAAATGATGTCCTACAACACGAAATGTATGTGCTGGAACAAGTTTTTAAAGTCTTATGTTCTACAGTTAAGTTATAAAATGATTTTGAACAAAAAACGTGTTTTGGGGTCACTGGTGGAGGTCCCATGAATGTTGGCTGCGGCCCCCAAATATATCTGGGGGCCGTCACCTTAAGGAGGCCGCCTGTCTGTTTGACAGTTTTATCAAACATCGCTAAATCATATAAAATCAACCGTAAGTCCGTAGAAGTCGTACCACCCGCCATTTCAAAGATAATTGAGTTTAGTTTCATTTAAAAATACTTTTAAGTCTTTATTCTAAACTTAAGTCAATCAGAAATGCAAAATACTACATAGTGGTCAAAACTATATGTTTCGGTTTTACGTAAAACCTGTAGTTTACCTTTTCTTTCAAGTCGAGCATTTCTAGTCAACTTATCCTTGAAAACATTGATCTTGATTAATTTTTTAAAATTGGGGAGGAAACTATTTTTTGTTTTCAAATAAAATCAAGCCAAGTATCATCGTTATATCTAATACACAAAACGACATGAATACTCTTATTTGTGTATGCTAATGGATTATAGTGTGTTTAACTTTTGTTTCAACTTGTTAAATAGAACAATCATAATAATCATTAATATTTAATAAATGGAGCTAATTATACTTCTAAACACATGTTGTACATGATGCTATATGTATGTTACTAGTTTTCTATATTACGGCCAATAGGAATTACGCTAGATTTTTCTTGCGTTAAGTTTGAAAGATTGTTTTGTGTATTGCATAAAGGCATAGCACTATGTTTTTTACGAAGTGTTACATAAAACATCTGTAGATTATTTGAGTTGTAGTAACCAATTTAGAAACAAAGTTTAAATAATTTGTCAAGTGTGTAGAAAAATAATGTCCTAAGATCATATGTTAAAATTCGTCACCAAAATATCCAACACATTAAATCTCTTCCAACAAGATGTCTAAATCTTTTCATCGTCTTGCGTTGTTTGACCTAGGTTTGGTTAAACAAAAGAAAATATAATATTAATAATATAGTATTTAAAGTAAAAAAATTGTATTTTGTTTAAACTTTGCTTGTCTACATGGTTCTAACACACACATATAATTAATTCTTTTTTTAAAAAATATATATTTTACAAAAGAGTGTGTTGTATTAAAAATGGTTAGAAAAATCATTCATACACCTAATAAAATACTCAAAAAATATGCATACAATCATAACAGAAAAATAGTTTTTCGCACAGCAAAACATATGACAATCAGAAGTAAGAAATTAACTTGTCTATTAATCATCAACCTCACCCTTACACTAGTCTTAGGATTAATGGAACACACATAAAATCTTTTTTGTCTTCTTAAAAAGAGTGTTCGTGAGGACAAGAATGGTTTCGAATATATATCAACACATTATTCAAACTATGATGGATATTATTATCGAATCTAATTGACAAGTTTTCGAGTATAGACAAGAAATCAGATTTTTATCTGTCTAGATTTAAGATTATATCAGAATATAACAAGATATATTATCTTAAACCAACATACTCAATCACACTTGATTGATATGAAAATAACGACATCCTCTTCCAAGACGATAAGAATATGCAACGGATCATAACTCACACTGTTAATGATTCATATTGGTCTACTTTTGTCCAATAGTTGTGTTCCAAATATTTGGCAAATATATACATAAAATACACAATAAAGTAGGATTGACGACTTGAGTGTTTTGTCTAAAATATTCAAGTAATTTACCTTGCAATGCAATTGATATAGCCATCATCTCCGAAAAGCCAAACATGAGCAAATGCACAACATATGTAACTTTGCTCAAACAATTCAAAAGCACAACTCAAAACTCAAACTATCTTCTCATCAAAACTCTCTCTTACTTTATCAAATAAGCATAATATTTTCCCTTCACCAAATGAGAACCCTTTAACCATCTAAGGTTAGGATTAGGAAGAGTTGAACATATTCCACAAACCATTTTTGTGCTTTCTCTCAATAAGTAATCATAAGAGGATTTTAAATATGAAGATGATTATTATTCAAACGATAATCAATCTCATCATTCAATCTAATTACAAAATTATAATATAAACATGAAATCGAGATTAGGATTTATCTAGATCATGAAAATATCAATCAAATGACCATAGATATTTTTCCGAGTCTACATGTTTAACCTTCCTCGGTTATTACATGAAATCACGAAGTCGATTGTAAGACAAAAAGATTAGTCATCAAATTGCAACTCACACTTGCAATGAAGATGTCTCATTAGTCTAAAGTGTTCAAATGTTGTGTTATTAGCTATGGTCAAATTATACATGCTAAACTTAACACACTCTGAGTAGGATTGATGACTTATAAATTTCCATCAAGAAACTCATAAGTACCCCAACTTGATAAGCTTCTCCTAATAACCTAATGTCAACACCATCTCCCAAATAAAAAAAATGATCCTTGCCCAAATTTGGCACTTCCACGGATCGATGGATCCTTCGTTCTAAATTCATCTTCAGTTTAGGTAGATCCGCCCTTTGGCATTAGATTTAAACATCTTCCTCTTTTCAATCTCTTGCTTAAAGTTCTAACATAGATGTAACTAAACTTTAGTTAATCATCATTATTTCTACAAAGAAACAAACACAAGATCTATTGAGGTAAA
>BQNB010008897.1:0-76968 GCA_026074375.1 Tanacetum coccineum
CACTTTTCATAAAAGCATGAATCTGCTGCAATCATTCCAGGGTTCAAGAAACCAACCTTGTTATGTGAGGAGTGTCCTTTAAGTTGATACAGTGACCTATTTTAAACATACAAATTAACGCAAGGTATTAACTAAGTACTGTTTTAAAAGAAGTATTAGTACATGTTTGAATTAAAACAGTTACTACTGTTATCGATGGTTAATATTGCTTGTATACATTAGTGCTGCTCGTTTATACTTACTACTGCCATTGGTGAAGTTTCTACTGCTAGGCTTAAAATCTTAGTACTGCTCATATTCTTAGTACTGCTATTGGTCGTGGTTTGCTGCTAGGGTTCGAGAAAAGGTTAATGATGCTTCAAACATTGGAAGAAGAACAGTAATAATCCCAGTTACTACTGTCAGGCTTAAAAATATTACTACTGTTAGGTTTAAAACAGTGGTATATATCTGATCGTTCTCGGACAGTTGGTGAATAGCAGGTATGATACTGTCACAGCTAAAACCCGTTAACCCACTAGACAAACCCTCTATGCACTTTAGACCACATACTGAAATCCATAACTGATACATAAATGATAAAGGTATAAAAGTCATAGGCTTACCCGCTCTTTAACTTCATCAATCTTCTGCATCGTTTTTTGGTGCTTGGTGGTTTCTTCCAGTGCTTTGTCCTGCTTGTTGGGTTCGTTGTGGGTCTCGTTTCCTTTTCCCTTCTTTGTGGAAGGTGCGTTCTCATGTTGAGGCATCACACGCTTGGTTTGAACTCCCGCCGCTTGGTTTGAGACTCCCGATAGGTGTTTTAGACATTCCCTACAAATTACAATTCAACTTCTTAGCATAATATTTAAAGTATGACACCAAGTGGTAGATACAACAAATATAATACCGTTTATTTTTTATTAAACGAGAGAAATAGAGCATAGGCCATTGAATAACCCTTTCATGCGGTCTAAAATTGGGATTTCATCATCCGCACGGGGAGGCTCCATCCTTTTATGACATTTCAAATACTTTGATAACTGAAACCTTCATGAGTTGGCCTTTAGTTAATTTTTAAAGTGTCGGTACCATCTCTAATGGATTATACTGTTTGCCAGTTGCACATTGCGTTTTCTCCCTGCCTAAAACAGAACTAGGGGATTGTACAATGCATTGCAGTTAGGTTTTCGACTCCTCTACTATAAACACTCGTAGGATAAGGTTGTGAAAAAAAATTTATAAAAAAATTCTGAAATTTCTATAACATTCACAACAAGGTTATAATATGAAAATGATAGTACGTGGAATTTACCTTTATGCAATGGCTCGCTTTGACTGATGCTTAGTGGTCGTGATTAGACTGACCTCTGATGGACCGAGCTGGGATCATCAACTTTCCTTGTTGAAATCGACTCATTCTTGTTCACCTTGATGTTTCCTCCATTTTTTGATGCTCGTGGTCGAGCGTAAGTAGGGGACTATTCCTCCTGGACCGAAGCTAGAGTGACATTAACTTGGCCTTGTGAATGTTGTGTGGACTCATTCTGTATCACCTATGTTGTTCCTTCTCTTCTGATGGCTTTTGGTCGATGCTAAGATTGGAACCTCATCCTGGACAGGCAGTTATGGTTGCCTCCTCGTGTGCCTGAGGTGAAAACCACTCGACTCTTCTGTTTGTTGTATGCTTGCATTTCATCTATCTTGACCATGTATGTGGCGCCGAGTTAAGACTGGACTATTCATATGGATTGTGGAGTTCGGGACATCATACTTCACCTTCCTTGGTGAATACAAAATTATTGTATCTGTGTTTGCGATTTTATATTTCTTAATTACGCCTTCCTTATAGTTCCGCCCGCGCATTTCGCTCCCAAAAAAAATTCTACTTTGACTTGAGTTCTTCTTGTCATTTGTATTGCCTCAATTCATTTTGTTATATCTTCAATAGTCTTTTCGTTTGGTGTTAATAGGTCTCTTTTTCCAAAATCATATCCTCTCATTCCCTTTTATTATACCTTAATATCATGACCTACACGACCCCCCTGGGGTTTTTTTTTGCGCCCCCGTGCTCTGGTACCCAACACCATGTTGAGTGGGATGATCTACTCCCATGTTTGATTCGTTAGAACCTATATGCACAAACATCTATGGTTGCTTGTTACCCTGTTTCAATTACAGTCAAAACAAGGTATTTTAATATGTCTGTACCAGAAATAACATCATAATAATTTAAAAAAAGAAATTGATTTTAGGTACCAAGTTATTTTGAATCAGTCAATTTAACCTCAGGAGCGGCTCATGTCTTGATCCCGGTGTCTAGTCGCGGGGAGCCGGCCATAAACTAGTAATGCTCACCACGTATATCTGGCTATTAAGTGGAGTTCTGTTGCCTTGTGAGTGGGTTATTGATCTACTTCTTGCCAATGTTTTCAATGAAAACGACTGATAACATTTCCGGGTAATTGCTAGGTCTGAATTATATGTTTTTTTCTCTCGTTTCCAACTGGCTTCACGCACGAGTCCTTTCTACAAGTCATGAGTAACAAATAATTAATTTCATACAACTATTTACTAAAAACGTGAAAAGTTTGTATTATAGTAATACAAAATTAGTGAACACATGGCATTTTTTTCAGGTGTGTATTTCATTTTACAGGAATCTTGATGGGATCACAATTCTTGTTAGTGATACATATAAATGTGAACCACACAATCAAAGAAGGCTGTTGCGTGTGTCATCTCGAAAGATTACAAGGACGCACAAGTCTGCTGTTTTTATGAGGTGTGTAAATATTAATGTAATTGGGGCTGACAAAGAAAAAGCCTGTGATAGTTAGCCAACAAATGTCATTGAATGGGCTTGAAGGAAGTCCTTTTTTCTATTATATTACAGACCTTTGTGTAGTCGAAAATCTTGGTGTTTAGTGTGAGCAATATAGCTTTTTTTCTCTATAATGATTTTTCTCTTTAGGTTTTGTAGCGACTTTTGTGTTTGTTCTGTTCGTATCAATGAAGTCTTTAATGTTTCGATCTTTTGTGTCTATGATGCTTGTGATTAAGCTATGGGAATGATCTAGGGATCCGTTTCAATTGGTGTATCAGGTTAGCCACGGTTTGTAATACCAGCTCGACGAGAGTTTTCTCCTACGTTTTTTGATTCGGGGTGAGGAATAAATGTGAGACTTTTAGTGTACGATGTTAAAACGTGATAATTGAACTGAGTTTCGATTGATTTGTGAAAATGCTTATAGTCCGCTATTCATGCGCATGTTCTTAAACTTCTTTTGGATTTATCGTCGACATGTGTAGGGGGAGCTTAAGTGTTAAGAATTATCAAAAATGGCGATTGGTTCAAATAGTTTGTGTTATTGGCCTACACGTATTTGTCTTCGATGAGAAGGACAAAGATTTTGTTGTTGCTTTGTTGTTCGTTGAAATGTGACTCTTGTGGAATTCATGGAAGTATATGTGTATGTTTTCTTGTTGGTGTACCAACAGGAGATTGTATGTAATGCTAGCATGGCTCGGGTTTTGAATGCTCATGCCTGGTCTTCGGACTGCGCCCACTAGTGAAGTGGATTTCCATAAATGTACTTGTACAAGTTTGGATTTCCCAAGGCACTTCATATCTTTCGGGATATATTTCAAAACATCATCAGAAGCATTCTGATTTAAACTTTCGTTTGTGCCCCAAACAAATTTTATAAGCACATCGAATGTTTTTCAAATCATTTTTGCCACAGGCCTTCTACGGTACTTAATTGTATTAAGAAGTAAAACGCTGAAAAAGGAATTATACGGTATAGTCAGCAGATAGTAACTGTACTGACTCACTCTTTACCATTCTATTAGTAGAAATACTTATAGTGTGTTAGTCTTCGGACATCTGGTCTAGAGAACGGCGAACATTAGGGAATCTGATACTTAGGTATTAGAGGAACTAGCTTGTCACGTGCCGGAAAACCTGTCAAGAAGGTTCTTTGAATGAATCTATCTGATCACAGGTGCAGTATTCGTACTGTAATCATTGATCCTCACGGAATCAGAGGTTAACGTAACCGACCAGATTGAGTATCGTCTATACTCGGTCCCTTCAAAATATAAAACCTTTGTGTGTTCACAAAATGTTTTTCTAGAACACATTAAGTGGATTTTACATAACAAAATGTTTTGTTGGTGACTAAATTGTTCTATGATAGCGAATGACGACTCAAAGTATCCGATGCAAGACATGCTCATATCCTTACTCACATATCTGAAGAAATCAAGAAAGTTTACATACAAAGCTTCCGCACAAACTCTGAAAATCAATGTCTTCTTCAAATGCTAAACGTTATGGAGATTAGAAGAAGATACATCATCAAAGCTTTCCAGATTCCAACAGATATGAGCATGTGAGACTAAAGATCAGCGTATGGCAAAGTCAAAGTGAAAGAAGATCACAAAGTAATTCAGAGAAGTAAAGCTTAAACAAGTCAAAGATCAAGATCAAGTCATCACATCAAGTTCTGAAGATCATGATCAAGGTGTTAAAGATTGAATTACCAAAGCACAACAAGTGAAGTACCCTATCAACAACGAGCTAAAGAGACAAGCACGAGTGAGCTTCAAACAACTTCTCATGACCTCATCTAGGGGGAGATTGTTAGGATCACATAAATGGACCCGAACAAAGAAGCTTCGGTCACTCGAAGATACAAGACAAAAGTCTAGTTCGTTTAAACATGTAATATTATGTAAACGGGCCATTAATGAAAAAGCCCATCATAGCCCAAAGGCCAAGGCCCTAGAGAGGCTATATAAAGCCATTTTTTCTTCATTTTTAGGTTAGCAACTTAGATATTTAGAGTTTCATTTTTGTGTGTTTTGTTGCCACACCATTGTTCTTTGTTTTTCTTTAATACAAGTCAATTTAAAGTCTAATCTTGTGTGTTCTTGTGTTAATCGAATGATCTAAAGACCTACACTTGATCTTATAAACCTTTTTTATCAATCCGAATTGTGTATGCATAATGGTATAGGTCGAAATACTCGTTTTGTGTTATATGGTTTTAAGGATTTGTCTATGATCTTTATCATTTGGTTGGAGGAATCCGCTTATGATTATTGATAAACAAAATATATTTTTTGTCGTACTGACTTGGTTAAATTGTGGAAAAACTTTTGCTTAGTCAATCAAACATAAGTCGTGGGTTAAAATGGGTAATTTGTGGAAATGCTCTTTTGACGAAAAAAGTCTTTTGTGAATTATAAACAAACTGAGATCATGCCATTTGCCATTGTTACTTAATTATATGAACTATCCAAGTAGTCCTATCTTCTTATCATTGAATTTGCTCACTATCTCTATTTTGTTCATTTACTAAAAGAAAAAGTTTATTATTATGTGTTTTGAATATGTGGATTATACGAACATAAACAAGTCCCTGTGAACGACCTGGTTTTACCTAAAAGGATTATACTACATATGTGGGTTATACTTTACGCGTGTGTTTGGTTTAAAATCGGTAAACTAGTAATTCTAAATTTAAAGCTTTGCTTACACATCAAAGTTTTTGGCGCCGCTGCCGGGGACTTTATTCTGTTTTATAAACCTTTTTGAGTATTCAAAACAAATCATAACTACGTTTCCCTTGAAAATCAGCAATTTGCAGCCTGTCTGTGACTTCTGTTGCAGAAAGTGCGTCGCACTTACTCCCAAGTGCGCCTTACTTATACCCAAGAACACGAACCCATCGTACTTTCTCACAAGTACGCCGCACTTTTTGCAAAATTCAACGTTTCTCCTAAAACGTTACCAAAACTTCAAATTGAAACAAACTTGTAACAATACAAATCCCGCAAATCACAAAAATCCACCTAGAACCTTTCAAACACCACCCCGAACGAAAAACCTAAGTTTTCGTTCACGAACCTGCCGTACTTACATGTAAGTACGCCGTACTTAAACCCTTTGTGATGTTTTCTTTTAAAACGTCGTTTCTTACACAAAATCAATATCCAATCAAGTTTGTTACAAATTTCAAAACTGTTTTATCAAAATTCAAATTTTCAAACTAAAGTACGCCACATAATTTCTCTTATGCGCCGCACTATCTACTCAGGAAACAAAATTGCTTTCTATTGATTTCAATTTCGCTCTCTTAATCAGCATACCCTTTTTAAACAGTTGACTTTGGATGCATACGCATTCTTCCGATACTGATCCTATTACACCATTATCCGAACCCGAAAGAACCTTAAACCGAAGACGTAGACGAAACAAAAATGTCTCGATCGAACGAAAGGACAAACGACAAGAAAATCCCAAAGAAATATTCCTACCTATCCTAGATATCACTCACTTTCAATTCTTCATCAAACTCATTAAACTTCACGATCCCATGGAAAATGCTGACGATGAACCCATGTGGGCAACCGACCGTGTTGTTGCCCCTACTCATGGTCTAACAATCACAATACCCGAAACTGCCAATGAGTTTGCAATTAAAGGTAATCATTTAACCCTTGTCAAAGGTAACCAATTTGATGGATGCAACAAAACTGATCCTCACAAACACATCCACGAATTCCTCGGTGTATGTGATATGTTCATATACGGAGCAACCAAAACCGAAGAAGTCAGGCTCATGATGTTTCCCCTATCACTCACGGGTGAAGCAAAGACTTGGATAGATGAACTCGATGAAGGAACTATTGAAACTTGGGACGAACGTCAAACAACTTTCATAAGCAAATTTTCCCCCCAGCTCTATTCGATCGACTTCTCAAAGAAATCTGAGGATTTTCCCAAAATAAACGTGAAACTCTCACTGAAGCATGGCATCGTATGAAAGAATTGCTCAGAAATTGTCATGGATACAATCTAACCAAAGGCAATATAATCAATTTTTTATCATGGTCTTGACGAAACCACTCAAGAAGCTCTAAATGCAGCAACAGGAGGAATATTTCTATATATAACCCTAAATCAAGCCTATTAACTTCTCAAAGATAAAGTCCTACTTAAACTTGACTGGGCTAAAAACCAAAAACTTAAAACTCCTGTTCGAAAAACTATAGCTTTCGCCGATGAAGGCAATAGTAAATCTGATACTAACAAGATTATGGCATGAATGGATGCCATGGCCATAAAAACAAACGCTCAAAATAAAAAAAAGAAATCTCATACCGAATGCAGCATCTGCGGAGGTAATCACTCAATCGCAGATTGTAACGATGATGACACGCCTATGTCTCGCGAAGAAGAAGCAAATTTTATGCAAACGTTTTGACGTACCTGTTTTTACAATGATTATCGCGACTGTGATTCAAATCGTGATAATTGGTGTTCTAGTAGAAGATCTGGTTACAATCGAGACTACCATAAACCCAATACTGACAATAAACCTGATCTCTAAAAACAACTTAGCGATTTCATGAAATCCCAACAAGCAACGAATCTCATCGTTAAAGAAACATTCATGGATCTCAAAACCTAATTAGAAATCACAACCAAAAAATAACAAGCATCAATCCAAAACTTAGGAGCAAAGTTCGACAGACTTACTGTCAAGGAATCTGCTCGACCTTTTGGATCCCTTCCAAGTAATACTTAATCGAATTCTAGAGGAAGCTCATCCAAACCTTACCAACCACGGCAATCTCAAAAAGAGAATGTGAATGCCATATTCACAAGAAGTGGTAGATCTTATGACCCACCCACCAACCCAAATGATTCTTAAAACCAGGAATATTCTCAGACTCCTATTGATCTTAATAGCGATGATGAAGAACCTACACCTAAAACATCAACATCAAAACCAACAAAAGAAACACCTGTCCTGAAACCATACAAACCAAGAATACCATACCCCCAACGTCTTAGAAAAGAGAAAATGAAAGCTTAATATGGCAAGTTCCTCGATGTGATTTGTGTCGTTTGAATCAACATACCCCTTGTTGATGTTCTAGTAGGAATGCCAAACTATGGCAAATTTCTTAAAGAACTTGTTAGCAACAAACACAAGTTAGAACAAATCTCCTCAAATTTTCTCAATGATGAATGTTCAACTATCATTCAAAACAAAGTTCCACCCAAACTTGGAGACCCTGGAAGCTTTCTCATTCCTTGTACTTTTAGAAAACCTTCTCTTGCAACGCCTTGACTGATCTTGGCGCTAGCATCAATCTTATGCCATACTCTCTGTATGCAAAATTATCTCTTGAAACTCAGAAACCAACCAAAATGAGTATGGGATTAGCAGACCGGTCATTTCAATACCCTGTTGAAATTGCAGAAAATATGCTAGTCAAAGTTGGTAAATTCACCTTTCTAGTAGATTTCGTTATCCTCGAAATGGAGGAAGACATCAAAATTCCCCTAATCTTAGAAAGACCTTTTCTATATACCGCAGACGCAGTAATCCGCGTAAAGCAAAAACAACTCAATCTTGGAGTTGGATCAGAACGCATGATCTTTTCTATTGATTCAGCCATGAAACATTCATACTCTAATGATGATACATGTTTTAGCATCGATGTCATAGATGAAATCTTAGAAGAAGATTTCGACGCTTTACTCGATGAAGGAAACAAAATCCTTTACTATATTGAAGGAACCCCTCTCGAAGATGAACTCTTTGCGGAATTCAATGAATTCATAGCAATGAGTATAGACAAAAATACTGAACCCAATAACGAAGGAGAAGAATTAACTTTCTAAAAAATCACATTCGATATCGACTATAAAATCAAGAAATCTCTTGAAGAACCCCCTATAGATCTTGGACTCAAACCTTTTCTTGATCACCTAGAATACACATTCTTAGAAGGAACATTTTTTCTTCATGTGATCATTTCATCCCAACTCTTTGAACAAAACAAGAACAAACTTATCTCGGTTCTTAAAAACCACAAACAAGCTTTTACCTGGAAAACAACATATATCCATGGTATCTATCCATCTTTTTGCAAGCTTAAAATTCGGCTTCTAGATGACAAAAAACTAGTTGTTCAAAAACAAAGAAGATTAAATCCAAACATGCAAGAAGTTGTTAAGAAAGAAATAGTCAAACTCCTCGACTCTGGCATAATTTAGCTAATTGCCGATAACCCATGGGTAAGCCTCATCCACTGTGTACCAAATAAAGGTGGTATCACCGAAGTCACAAACGAAAAAGACAAACTTGTCCTAACTAGAACCGTTACTGGTTGGCAAGTTTGTATCGATTATCATAAACTCATTAATGCAACTGAAAAAGATCACTTTTCGCTACTATTCATGGACCACATGTTGGAAAGACTCGCATAAAATGAGTACTTTTTTTTCCTTGACAATTTTTCTTGATATTTCCAAATACCCATCGATCCTAATGATCAAGAAAAAATACCCTTAACCTGCCCTTTCAGAACATACGCTTACAAGCGAATGCCTTTCGGTCTTTGCAATGCACCTTCTACTTTTTAGAGGCGCATGATAGCCATTTTCCACGACATGATTGTAGAATCCGTTGAAATATTCATGGACGATTTCTCTGTCTTTGGAAACTTATTTGAAAATTATTTTAAAAATCTAGACAAAATGCTTAAACATTGTAAAGATGCTAATCTTGTCCTAAATTGGGAAAATGTCACTTCATGATTAAAGAAGGAATTGTACTTGACACAAAGTGTCTAGCGTAGGCCTTGAAGTCGACAAAGCAAAAAAATTGACGTTATATCTAAACTTCCAACCCCACTAATGTGAAAGGCATTAGAAGCTTTCTCGGACATGCCGGATTTACCGACGTTTTATAAAAGATTTCTCAAAAATTGCCCGTCCCTTAAAAAAATTACTTGAAAAAGAAACCTCATTTGATTTTGATAATGAATGTCACAAAGCATTCGAATCATTATAAGAAAAACTTACATGCACTCTAATAATCATAAGCCCGAACCGGAATCTTCCATTTGAGCTAATGTGTGATGCAAACGATTTCGCAGTTGGAGCAGTCTTGGACAAAAAGATGGAAAACATGTTCACACCATCTATTATGCAAGTAAAAGTCTCAATGTAGCTCATCAAAATTATACCGTTAAAAAAGAACTTATGGCTGTAGTCTTTGCATTTGATAAATTATGATCATATCGCATGTTATCCAAAATAGTTGTCTATACCGATCACTCAGCTCACAAACACCTATTTAAAAAGCAAGATGTTAAACCACGTCTTATACG
This sequence comes from Tanacetum coccineum, assembly GCA_026074375.1. NCBI lineage: Eukaryota > Viridiplantae > Streptophyta > Magnoliopsida > Asterales > Asteraceae > Tanacetum > Tanacetum coccineum. The sequence goes on from BQNB010008897.1 coordinate 10,180, forward strand.
TTGGATATTACTATTGCAAGAATTCGATATAGAAATAAAAGATAAAAAATGCACAGAAAATGTCACCGCCGACCACTTATCTCGAATTGAAAATGATGAGACTAGTGATGATGACGAAATTGATGATAAATTCCCTGATGAAACTCTTATGGAAATAAGTACCAAAGAAACACTATGGTTCACAGACTTTGCAAACTATTTGGTAGGGAACATTATACCAAAAGGAATGACATGTCAACAGAAAAACAAATTCTTTTTTGACCTCGAAAACTACTTCAGGGAAGAACCCAATCTCTTCAAAGTATGTCCTGATGGAATGATTAGAAGATGTGTCTCAGGACCGGAAACTCAAACTATTCTAGATCAGTTTCATCACGGACCCACCGGTGGACACTATGGACCAACAACAACTGCTAAAAAGTTCTCAATTCCGGATTCTATTGGACTACAATCATAAAAGAAGTCCATACTCTAGTTCGCCTATGCGACGTATGTCAAAAAATTAGAAATATCTCCAAGAGAGATGAAATTCCATTAAACAGTATCCAAGTATGCGAAGTTTTTAACATATGGGGTATAGATTTCATGGGACCATTTCCAAAATCATACAAATTTGAATACATCTTAGTCGCTGTGGACTATGTATCCAAGTGGGCTGAAGCTCAAGCTCTTCCGACAAACGACGCTAGAGTCGTTATCTTTTTTCTAAAGAAACTATTTTGTCACTTTGGAATGCTAAAAGCTCTCATAAGCGACAAATGAACTCACTTTTGTAATAAACTAATGGAGAAAGTAATGAAAAGATACGAAGTAACTCACCGATTCTCCACATCATATCATCCTCAAACGAGCGGATAAGTTGAAAATACAAACAAAGCACTCAAAGGAATCCTTGAAAAAAATAGTAAAAGACAATCCCGCTATTTGGTCAAGAAAACTTGATGATGCTCTTTGGGATTTTATAACCGCTTACAAAACATCAGCCGAAACTACACCGTATAAACTCTTATATGGCAAAAATTATCATTTTCCATTTGAAATAGAACATCGTGCATGTTGGGCACTTAAAAATTGCAACCCTGATCTCATCATGGTTGGTGAGAAAAGAATGTTTCAACTTCATGAATTAAACGAACTCCACCACCAGGCATATGAAAACACTCGTCTATATAAAGTAAGAACCAAAGTATGGCACGATCGAAAATTAAAAATCGGGAAAAGACGTCAAAAAAGGAAACAAAGTGTTGCTATTTGATTCAAAATACAAATTCAAAAAAGCATAACTCAGCTTGATGGCTTGAACCATATATTGTGAAACATCAATATCCATCCGGATATGTTGAATTATATGACAAAGATGGCAAAACCTTTATTGTTAATGACTACAGACTCAAGCTATATCATAAAGAAGAAAATTATAATGACTGTAGGGAAGAACTCACACCCTTCTTCCCCAAAGAATGAATCACTAGAGAATGAGTCTAGCTAATGACTCTTTAAATCAAGCGCTTCTCGGGAGACAACTTGTGTTTTCTCTAATTTCAAATTAAGTGTGGAGGAGAACATTAAAAAAAACCTCAAAAATATTTTCTTTTTTGTGTGTTTTGTTTGTTTGTTTATTTGCAGGTAGAAACAATAGATGCTCGCTTATGGATAGCTCTCTCACGACTATGATCTCTTATGCTCCGAGAAGTCTTTATTTTCCTTAAATTTTTCCCTATTTTTCTATTATTATCAGTTTTTACATTGAGGGTAATGTTAAACTTAAGTGTGAAAGAGGAGTTAAATAGGAAAAATTAAAGTATCATATCCCTCTACGCTTGCCCTGTAATTTGGAAACATTTTAAAATGATTTTATTTAAAATAAATATAAATTTCAAAATAAAATATATCTCGCTTAGTATGGCAAATCCACTCGGATTGACATTTTAACTAGCACAAAAAATCCACTAAATTGTGAAGTAATTCTAGCCTTTGATGAATACTCGTTGCACATTTTATGAGAGTGCCGGTAATTTAGTAGCTCTAGAACTTGTGCTTGATAATCATTTACTAGACCGTAGTGAGGTTAGTTTATAGACAATTTCACATGATAAGAGGTAATTTAAAACTGAAAGCCCATATGAGCCCGCTAGTCTGCAACACTCGCTTTTAGTGTTGAAAAATCCCAAAGAACAATCTGATCAATCATTATGCTTTGTGCCAGCCATAGTAAATGTTATTGTATGTACTTGGTATTATTAAAAAAAGAAAAAAATTCAAAAAATGTTATGTTATTTAGTGATCATAAGGCTTTGGCTTGGCATATGTAATCATACTATTACCTACGTATCATTCATGCCTAAACCCGTATCACAATCTCACATTTTGCCTCTTTGAGATTTAGTCTAGTGCTCACGCCTCATCGGTCAAGTTTATGTATCTTGTACAAGCATATGATAGCTATCTATATTATGTCTGTGCAAATTGAGTGATCTCACAAACAGAAAACCTCCTATCAAGTGACTTTGTGTGAATTTAAAAATATATTCCCCTTTGTGAGGTGCTTAGGTTAAATGTCTATGCCTAAAAGTTATAAACCAGATAAACACTTGCGATAATTATATTCTATCTCCACGTACACAACAAATGTAACTTTTTTTCTTGCTTTGATTGCTTGAGGGCAAGCAATAGATAAGTCTGGAGGGATTTGATAAAGCCTTAATTATACATATTTTCAGTGGTGTTATTGTACATATTATTAGCATTTCTCGTGAACTTTTGATACTTAATAGCATGAAATATGTGCACGTTCAATTAAAGACAGCCCGAGCATGAATCGTAGAAGATACAAGTGTTTACCACAAAAGAAAGTCAAGTTAAAAGAAGAAAGAAAAATAAAGCTAAAAGTCCAAGGCAAGTGCGACGGTTTTCCCATTTTGTGCGCCGCACTTCTGCCCAAAAGTCAAAGATAATACAAGAGCTTGTGCAGTGTACTTTTCCAAGCATTTATGAAACTTTGGCGATAAGTACCAAAAGTGCGCCGCAATTTCTGAGAAGTACGCCGCACTTCGACCCCTGCTCAACCTATAAATAGAGACCATGTCTCAGCCATTTTCAATAACCATCTCTTACAATTCTCTACTACTTATCACCATCTTGGGGACGAAATTCCAGCAGTAACAACATCACGAAGCAGGGATATTGTCGGGTTGAATAAAAGAACTAAATTAGGTTCGGGTATTTGAATTACGGGTTACTTGTGACACTTGTGTAACCCCATTGAATCATCCGAGCTTAGTATGTATTTCATTTACCTTTGCTTATCTTCTGTTATTATGGATTTCATAGCCATGAGAGGCTAAACCTCTTGTGACTACTTGGATATGTTTTTATAAGAAAGTGATACTTGGTATTTGATTTTATCTCATTAATCTCTCGTTTATGTTAAAATCCTACTGTGCTTGATCTTATAAACCTTGTTTATCAATCTTAATTGTGTATGCATAACGGTATAGGTCGAAAGACCCGTTTTGTGTTATATGGTTTTAAGAATTTGTCTATGATCTTTATCATTTGGTTGGAAGAATCCGCTTATGATTATTGATAAACAAAATAGATTTTGTGTCGTAGTGACTTGGTTAAATTGTGGAAACACTTTTGCTTAGTCAATCAAACGTAAGTCGTGGGTTAAAATGGGTAATTTGTGGAAACGCTTTTTTGACAAAAAAACCTTTTGTGAATTATAAACAAACTGAGATCATGCCATTTGCCATTGTTAAGTAGTTCTATCTTCTTATCATTCAATTTGCTCACTATCTCGATTTTGCTCATTTACTAAAAGAAAAAGTTTATTATTATGCGTTTTGAATCTGTGGATTATACGAACATAAACAAGTGCTTGTGAACGACCTGGTCTTACATAAAAAGTTTATACTACATACGTGGGTTATACTTTACCCGTGTGTTTGGTTTAAAATCGGTAAACTAGTAATTATAAATTTAAAGCTTTCCTTACACATCAGACGTCTTTCTTTTCAAGCTCTTTCTTAATCCTTTTATGATTTGCTTCAATCTCCTTTGCTATTCTCGCTTCTTCACTCTATCCAACAGACATAAAAGTAAGCAACTAAAAATAAGCTCAATTGTGAAAGTCTTGTAAAAAAAACGCACCTATCTCTTCATCTTTGAGGCCACCTGTAGAACCACAATCCGAAATACGCAGGTAGACGAATGCCATAGTAAAAAATTATATCCATTATCATATGTTGCTTTTTGAAGCTTCATAACTCATTGGATTTCAAGTAAATGCAACAACCATAGAGCATAAAAATATTTATAAGCTAAATTTGGGTGAGGTCTTGGTTAACATCATATAAACAATAAACACAATACTTGAATTAATTGAGGCATTTTAACGAACATTTAATGTGCATAAATAGATGGATAAAGTCATAAAACCATGATCGACATAAGCCCTCCAATCCAAACATGGGTTACCAATTTACGGTTTGACAAATTAAATTAGCACAGTTTTTTGAAAAAAAATGGATACTTGACACGAACTGTGAGCATGATGGCTGACGTAAAATTGTGGAGATAATATAATAAAAAATTAAGCACATGTGAATAATGGTAAATAATGAATGTCAGCCAGACCTGAAATTTTGAACACGTCATAATTATGACATCAGAAATGAGGATGGATGGATTCAAAAAAGTTTTCTTTTATTAAATATATTATATTTTATAAAAGTACACAAAAATATGCTGTTATTTATGAATATTACTGTTAGTATATATTAAACTAATGGATTTGTACGGAATTATAAAAATAAAAAGAAAATACGAGTTACTCTAACATGTAAATGAATACACGAAATTATACATATATGAACGATTCATGTTATTCTCTTTATGAGATTAAGTGAGGATATCTAGAAAAAAATATTTTTTTAATTATCCGCGTTCAATAACGACTCATGTTATTCCTCTTTATTAGTTTAATCAACACACGGGTTTTAAAATCGACTTATATTATTATTATTATTATTATTAGAGGGAAATGCAGATATGCTCCATCTGGTTTGCAAAAATTGCAGACTTACTCCCCAACTTCATGAAAGTGCAGGCGGCCAACTAAGAACAATAGTTATTATGTTATATAAACAGAACATATTGTTTAGAACATGATATAAAAAGTTAAATTTAAATAAGATCAACATATACAACGTGTCACTTAAATAAAGTAAAATCCTTTATGCAACAAAACTTTATACAAAATATTAAATTACATTAACATATAATGAAAAAATATATAAAAACACGTGCGTACACAGGTATTATAACTATATATACATTAAAAGTTTAATATAATTTTAAAACAAATCTTTAACATTACAAAATCATGAAATCATAAATTGCCACAATATTTAACGTGTAAGAAAAGGTGTACTAATATGATTGTACTGTTATACTATCGATAAACCTTGCTAAAACATGCACGAGTTACAAAACTACCACTTGAAAGAAAATAGTAACTAAACTTATAAAAAAAAGGATATTTGCAGTTTCATTGTTGATTTGTTGGGTGTAAAGGTGGGATACTTTTATGGTACCATACATAAGTAGGTGTGCATTTTAAAACATCATTATTACGAGTTAAAAGCACCACTGTGCTAGTACATGAACGTGTTAAATAAAATTAAATGAGGATGCAGCACCAGGACAATATTAACTGATATGTGTTATCAGTACTTATTTTCCTCTTAAAGATCATTATCAATCAAGTAAATAAGGGCATGCGTACAGAATGCAAACCAGAGAGTGGGGTATGGTGGCGAAGCATGCTCGCCACTCCTACGTGGCTTCGCCACTTTGCTCGCCACCATACCACCATGGCTCGCCACTTGCAAAAAACATGCTCCTTCGCCACTGCTACGACGAAGGAAACGGACAAGAAACTTTAAAACGTATATATTTTTATAGCCGTTGTGTTTATAATAAAAAAAAATTATACCCTCTTTATACTATAAATACCACTTCTTTTAACCTAAATTTCACATTTATTCCCAAACAAAAATTATATCATATACCTTGTTAAGATTTTTAAATGGCTTGTTCACTTCCACATACCGATTCTGAAGTCGAAGGTTTGGTTCAAAAACTAATTGACGAAGATAACGGTCGTCAAAACGCGATTCTGGATTTAGCCTTGCAATTTGAAAATTCATGCACAGCTAAAGACGATCTTAGAAAAGCTTACGAGAAATGTAATGACATTTCACAAGAGAGCCGTGCTTTGATCGACAGTTTTTTAAAAGAAGGTTCTGATAAAGATTACGAGCTGAATCTTTCTATGTATGGAAAGGCGGCAAAACTTGAAAAACTTAAGGATGCTAAGTTAGCTTGGCTATTGGATAAATACTACTACCGCTCACAAGAAAGTGTAGGTTGTTCATCATCACATGCTAATTTATATCTTACTGAGAAATAGTTATATCAACTACATCTAGATGAAGAAGCCTTAAGAGAAAAACTAGAAGAACAAGCAATGGATGCAATAGCACGGGATGAGAAGATTAAGCAAAAACAAGCTGATGATGATGAATTCGTTTTGACATTTGGGAGGGTCAGAATTGATTCAGATTACGAGTCATCAGATTAATAAACTAGGACCTATGTTAATGTAATGTTGTTTTAATTTAATGTTTTAAATAAAGTATTGTATTTTAAATATCGTTATTACTTTATATTTTCAAATTTTGAATTCAAACGGCTAGTTATTTCATTATAAATACCCTCACCATCTCCTCATTGCATTTTTAATTTTCGTATAATTCCGTATTGTATTTTTAATTTTCGTATGTTTGTGTGAAAAAAATTGAAAGGAAAAAAAATAGTTAGTGGTGGGACCCAAGTGAAGAGCTGAAGGTGTGTTCTGAGTGAAGGGGTATTTTTGAGTGTGAGTGAAAAGCTGATGTGACAGCCTGTGAGGCCCGTTTTGTTTTGTGGCTTAAGCCACCATACCCTACCCTCTAAAATGAAATGAGTACTAGAGGCACAATAAGAAAAAGGCAATGATACAAGCTGAATCTTTGAATGGGCATGAAAAGGGTCTATGTCATAAAATACCTACGAACTTTCAAATTTATCCCGACTTAACCAACGAACTAATTTTCATATTGACTAGACCGACGAACTTTTAAATATTGTTATGATATCACCCATATCATAAATTGTTACTGACACATGGCAGTTTTATTCCACGCTGGCAACAGTTTTTTATTTTTTAATTAAATTAACACAAATAAATTTGAGATGAGATTTCTACCCAAATAAGTCAATGCCACTTATATCATTTCTTAAGTCAAACTTATATTCTTTCTTTACTTTTATCATTTCTGAAACAAAAACAAATCACAAAAACACAAAATCTCATAAAACAAGATCCATATCCAAAAAACACATGAATACATCTGACCATGTGAGTGTTTGAAGGACGGTTATGAGGATTTATATAATCACATCTGACATGTGAGATGTTATGAGGGAAAGTGACAGGTGATGACGACGGTTTACGAAGGACGACGATGATCGTTATTTTTGTATTGTATTTTTTTATTAATCGTAAATGTATATGTGAGATGTTGGTGGTTGTTGTTATGCAGAGATGAGATTGGGATTTGTTGTAGTTTGTGCTAAAGTCACGCCACGTCAGAAGCGAGATGGGGTAAAGTCACGCCACGTCAGAAGCGAGATGGGGATTAGGGTTTTAAAGGGTGGTCGGAGATTGGGAATACGGTGGTGGGAGTGGCGGAGGAGCGACGGAGAGAGGAGGGGTGGTGGTGGGGTGATTGTTGAGAATAAAAGAGTTGGTGACATTTTTTAATGTTTGTATGTGAAGATGAAATATTAGATGGATCAAACGGGGAAGAAGAAAGAGTTGTTAATGTTTGGTGATGTATTATAAATTGTATTCGTAGAAATATTATTTTGAGAATAAAAGAGTTGTTAATGTTTGGTGATTTTTTTTTCTCGTTAAAATGTCCAGAACACATAAAGAGTTAGTAATGGTGGATTTGGTATGGACCAAATGGGGAAGAAGAATGATATGAGAAGTTTTGGACTTAAAAAATAAGAAAAATAAGAAAAATAAATACAAATAAATAAATAAATAAATGAGGAAGTTGGGGTTTTATTCTTATATTTTATTTGTTAGTTTTTAAATGAAAAAGAAAAGAAATATAGTAAATTTACCATTATAGCCTTATTTGGGTAACATATGACAATAAAAAGAAAAAAGAAATGACGTGGATAATTAGTCGGTCATATTGGTCATATTGTCACATAACAAACAAGTTCGTTGGTCTAGTCAGTACGAAAATTAGTTCGTTGGTCAAGTCGGGACAAATTTAAAAGTTCGTAGGTATTTTATGACATTGACCCGCATGAAAAGCATAATTATTATTAATTATTATTGATCTTTTAAAATAAATTTTACATACTAGTGGAAGGCAAACGCACAACAAGCTGCGCCGCGAGCCTTTTTAAATTGCAAAACTTATTCTTTTAAAAACAATATATGTGAATCTCGGAGTCATAACATTGCTATGCATGACTCGTTAAACTCTGTTGAGGAGCTCCACCGCCTCAGGTGCAAGGAAACCAAATGTATCGAACGCGAAAGGAAAAAACACGTGTTGATTTTCAATGCATGTTTTCTCGTGTTTTGTCACTTTGCACGAGGCGGCTTTCAAAGCAGCTCTCTCACTGTAAAACCCCGACTACTCAAACCCACGAGAGGAGAAACCCCAGCCAGGTTGACACACACATGTTTTCCTTCAACCTATCCAAAAATTAAAACGTCAATTGGATCTTTCATCCAACGGGTCAGTCAAAAAGTTCATAGGTGCTTCTTTCTTAGCAGATATCCCGGCACGCCTACATACGTCAAAAAATACATCCCTAACTGTAACACCCCCAAATTATGTGACAACAAAACAGATAATCGATGGCGTTACTTCATAATACACAAGCACAAGATACAAGTGAACAACCTCTATATGAGTCGCTTAAAAGATATTATCGTTGAGACATTTTTAAAATAAATAAGTTTTTAACATTTGGTCCCGTGAATCTGCATCACAAGATAAATCAAAGTTTTAAAACAACGAGGACGTTTTATTTCAAAAGAAAATCCATGGAAAACTGTCTTGATGAAAGCGGTCTCCAATGTACGTCATATATCCCATACGAGTTATACCTGAGAAAATACATGCTTAAAAGGTCAACATAAAGTTGGTGAGTTCATATTTTTAAGTTTGTAATAAATTTAGATCGCAAGTTTTAACAAGGCATGGCCACAGCGTCACAAAAGGTCATTACGATTTCCTAAGCTCATGACACCAAAACTTCAACACAGTCTGCATGTAAACAAATACATGTATAATAAAGCCCAAGCAGGTGTCAACCCGAAACACCCGAAAATCCGACATGGTATACGTTTAAAATAATACTTCTTCTTGTTCTTCTTTGTGTTAGCCAAAAGTTTTGAGAGAGAAGGAGAGATATGAGTGAGTTTTTGCTAGTGAAATGGTAACTAGGCAAGTGTTAGTATTTATAGAAATACTTTAGGAACTCTTTCTATCTCCTGAAATGCGGTAAACTCAGGCGCCCGGCCAGTCAGGTCAAACTTCAGAGTCATTTGCATAACTGCAAATCACTTAGGAAGTTGAAACACAGTTAAAAATCTACTAGAAATCACCAAGACACATAGATAGTCATGAGCTCTTAAAAATTTTAAGGACCGCGAACACATTCTCTCACTTTTGGCGAACAAATATAGTACGCGCAAAAGGCCAACGAGCTAAGGGGTTTTAGAGGGGGGGTTGATGCATAGCTGCCCACTCAACATAACACAAATATCTACATTTGGAACATATTTCAGGACGTCAATATGGTATATTTACATTTTTTTTCTGACGACGACAAGCTCTAAGACCATTTTCTGGACTCTGCCCTAATACAATTGACATGTGATTTAGGACTAATATGGTATATTTATGTTTAGAAGCAAGTAAACCATTTTGTCCCAATACTACTTATATAGGCCAAAAATAATGGAGCTAGGAGGGGTAAAATATATAATTTTTGATAGTATAGGGTGTAGTTAGATGTGTATGTAAAGGTGATGAAGTGTTGGTTAATTTATATATATGCATGCATGCAAAACCATGCAAGTTTATATTGTTTACGTAAAAATAATGCAAATGTGTTTTTCACCGTTTTTCACAGTTTACGATATCACTTCCCGGTTTTAGGTTAAGTTTGAGCGTTTACGTAAAACTTTCTAAATAAAATATGTAGACTTATAAATTATGTTTATAAAAGTCATATAACACATATTTGACGTAATCTCATTTTTATATAATGTCGGTTTATGTTTATAGTTGTTTTTCAGTCTACACGATTTAAGTTAACGGTTACACGTAAAAGTAAACATGTAAAGTTTTAAAGTGAATTGTTTTGAGTTTATTGCCGTATATTGGCCAGAAAAATATGGGTTGTCACAGTCTCCCCGTGTTAAAAGAATTTCGTCGCAAAATTCAGTTTAAGTAGACTTTTGAAGTGGTGTTGGCGAAGAGGTGTGGATACTTGACGCGGATTCCTTCCTTAATTCTCCTAAAATGTGGTAACCAACTTTGTTTTCTTTAATACAGAGAATCCCGTTGGGACAAGTCTCAATTTCCTTGTCTATACTACGACGATTTTAGTTCCCAACATTCTCCTCCTTAATCACTTTAGCTTGAGCATTCAAAATTTGTGTCGGTGGGTTAAAATTTATCGTTGCGACTAAATTCGACTCCTAGTGGCATTATTCGTTCCTTTCGACTTAAAGCATCAACTACAACATCTTTCCTTCCAAGGTGATAACGAGTTTATACTTATGATGACGTTACCAGTTCTAGGTTTTATGGAGTTATGTCTACGCCGAATGGGAGATTTAGGAACTTCCTATATGGCGGCTAAACTCGTTGGTGGATTGTCCTAGGGTGACTAGTGATACGTCTCGACTTATCGGCTTAGGATTTGGCGTACGATGATGTCGATTCTATTCAGTAAGGTGGAGTAAAGGTCTACTTAGTTACTATGATTGCTAATTCAGTTTCTCGTGACAAACACGTTTTATGAATACATACATAAAAAATTTGCTTTTCGAGGATATAAGTAGAAATTTGATTTTGACAAGGTTTTAAGGTGACTACTCTCAGCATCGCATGGTCCTTTCTGAATTATACATAGGTGATCAAACTAGGTATAATTGAGGACTAACGATGAAATGCTCATTTTCGTCAAATGAGTGTTACGTGGGAAGTAGTATCAAAATAGTTTTATAATGTACAAAATAGTTCCAAAAATGAAAGCAAGGTAGTTTATAAGATGACAACAACATAGTTTGTAAAGTGATAGTGTGACAATAAAATAGTTTACAATGTAATAGTAAAGTGGTTTATGAAAATGGTAGCAACCTGGTTTTTAAGTCGGTAGCAAAATAGTTTATAATATGATAAGAGAATAGTTTATAAGATGATGGCAAATTAGTTTTTAGAATAATAGAAAAATAGTTTATAAGTGATAGCAAAATAATTTTTAATACGGTAGTGAAATAGTTCTTAGAGTGATAGTAAAATAGTTTTCACGATGATAATTAAATAGTTTATAAGGTAATAACAGAGTGGCTTATAATATGATAAGAAAAATGGTTTACAAGATAATAGTTTATTAAGTGATATTAAAAAAGTTTATTATAATAGTAAAAATGGTTTATAAAGTGATAGTAAAATAATTTATAAAATGATACGAGTAGCTTATTAAATGATAACTAAATAGTTCATTAACGTTAGTAAAAATAGTTTATAAATGATAGTTTATTAAAAATTAGTAAATAGTTTATTAACGGTGGTAAGATAGTTTATCAACGATGGTGTAAATAGTTTATAAGGTGATTCTAGAATAGTTTATAAAATGTTAGTTTATTAAATGATAGTAGGATAATTATTAATGATTTGTAAAATAGTTTATTATGTGGTAGTAAACTGATTTATAATGTGATGGTAAAATGTTTAAGGGCTAAAATAGTTTAAGGAATGGTTTGCATAAATAAATAGAGGACTAAAGTAAAACTGATGAAATTTTCACGACACATTACTTTGATAAATAATTTAAATCATCCAATAGCATAAAAAAATTTAAAAGAAGGTACGGCACAAATTCTTATAGGAAATAGAATCTAAGATAGTTCCAACTTAGGTTTCACTAGGTAAGATGGGGGTTCTCTCCTAAGCATTAACGTCATATGCTACGACGCTAGAGTCTCTGCCAGCTTTTCTCTTCCATAGCTTGGTCATAGGCTTTTGACTCTTCCATTTTAGGCAACCGCTCTTATAATGTCCTAGTATTCGACACCCGCAACAAGTAACTTTGGTTCTGTGATGCCACTGTGGGTCTTAGTGTGGTTGCACGAACGAAAAAACTACAACTCTTAGTTAGACGACCAATCCACTTGCATTTTCCACATTTTGTGGTGCACCGTCCAGTGTGGTGAAACTTGCACTTGTTGCAGTGGGGTAGCTTTCCAGCATATCCTTTCTTGTCGCTTAGCCCGACAATGTGTGCTCTAATCTCCTCATGTCTTTTGATTTGTTTTTGGCTAGAATTTCCACCATGGTCTCCTTCCCACTTCCTCTTGTTGTTAGCATTCTCAGCCACCTTGTCTTCCTGATGCACAACCTGGTTCACCAAGTCACGAGCCACGCGGGTCCTTGTCTCGTAGATGGCGATAGTCTTGATAGCATTAGCCAATCGTTGGGCTACAATCTGCTCGATTTTCATGAAACTCAATCCTTGATTCATAGTTGTCATTGTTCTTTAAAATTACAAGAAATATAACATATAATGAGATTTCGTTCGAAGTTACATCACAACACATGATAAGCACAACATAGATATACGAGAGAGAATTGTGATACACAGAGATATAAGATAGAACAACCATGGCATAAATAAATCAATATCACAATAGCATAATCATAACCAGCATCATAGGTTAATACTTAATACATCGTTTTACATGAATAAAAGTGTACAAGTTTCTCATTAACGCTACTAACCGAGTAATACTGAAGTTTAGTAGGATACAATACAAAAGAGCTACAATGACACTAATCTATCTGTCTATGGACCAAGGCGTCTCTTAATCTCTCAGTGAGTGCTTTGAGATCTCGTATGTTGGCCTCACTCTGCTACAACCACGCCTCAGAAGCCTCTGCTCTACTACGTACTAGAGGGGTCTTGGAAGGGTGTGCAATATGTGTCGTCGCATAGGGCCTCCACTTAAATGGGGCCACATTTTTATTAGTTTTGCATATAAATACGTATAATATTAAACATATATGAGTCATATAATTCAAGTTTATATGCAATTTGTCTTTAGTTTACAAATGTGAGATGGCCTCTTTTTTGTTATTGCCTAGGGCCACCGAAAACTTTGAGACGGCCCTCCTGCGCATGATCTCTAACTCCTACTCCAGGATCTCAATCCTCTCATCAGACTCATGCCGCATTGCTAGAATCTCTCTCTAGCGGTCGCGGATCTCCTCAATCTGACTATCAAGATGAACCAGCCTCGTCACGAGCAAAGGTATGGTACGATGAATAGGCTCATTAGTGATCGGGTGTATCTGAGCTGAAGAATCCAAGTATCGATACCGTCTCTAGCAAAATACCAACGACGGGCCTCAACCATCCTGCGAAGTCTAACAGGGGTGGCCGTAGCTAGAGTCTCGAGAATGGCAACCTTTGGTGGTGGTGGTAGTGGTAGTATTGCTGGTAGTGATGGTGCTGATGGTGGTGATGGTATTGATGGTGGTGGTAGTGGTGAAGGTGATCTGGATCTCTTACGAGATGTGGATGGTAAAAGTGATGGTGATGGTGAAGATGGTGATGGTAAGAGTGATGGTGATGATGTCAGGATCTCCTTTCCCAGTCGACGGACAAAAGCATGGCTAGTAGGTAGGGGTTGGGTAGGTAGTGAGTGGACAACTGATGTCCATGTAGTCTGAGTGTGAAGTGACTCAGCAGTCTCAATCGAATCCTCGCCTGGTGAGGCATTCTCCAAAAGGTCGTAGCCTAAGTCTGAATCTGGTGAGTAGTCAGGTGAATCTGGTACATAGTCTGGTGACGGTGGTGCGGGTCTAACAGGTAAGGTAGTAGTCTCATCATCATATTTGGATATGATGATAAACGGGACGAGTACCCCAGTACGTAGTGTAGTAGCAGGAAAAGGTGTGGTTATAGTGTTGTGACAATCATGGGTTTATATAAACAAGGTTTTCATATAAGGCAAATGTAAGATGCATGTAAGGGAAAATAAATGCAAGTATAAGTCATGTAAACAAGTAGTATGTATGCACATGAAAGAGTTCTATGTGATGCAATGTAAACAAGTAGTATGTATGGTTATAGTCTAAGTAAGATATGCAAACTAGTTCTCTATAACCTTGGATCTGGATACCAATCTGTAACACCCCCAAATTATGCGATAGCGGAATAGGTAATCGGAGCATTACTTCATAAGACACAAGCACAAGATATAAGGGAACGACCTCTATATGAGTCATTTAAAAGATATTCTCGTTGATACATTTTTAAATAAATAAGTTTTTAACATTTAGTCCCGTGAATTTGCATCACGAGAGAAATCAAAGTTTTAAAATAATGAGGACGTTTTATTTCAAAAGAAATCCATGGAAAACTGTCTTGATGAATGCGGACTCCAATGCACGTCATATATGCCATACGAGTTATACCAGAGAAAATACATTCTTAAAAGGTCAACATAAAGTTGGTGAGTTCATAGGTTTAAGTTTGTAATAAATCTGGATCGTGAGTTTTAACAAGGCATGACCATAGCGCCACAAAAGGTAATAACAATTTCCTAAGCTCATGACACCGAAACTTCAACACAGTCTGCATGTAAAAAAAATACATGTATAATAAAGCCAAAGCAGGGGTCAACCCGAAACACCTGAAAATCCGACATGGTATACGTTCGTTTAGCTCGGAAATCCACAGCTTTAGTAAGCGCTTAACTTACCCGAACGGGGACGTTACTCCTAATAGATCTATTTATAACATACGCGCTTACACAAGGTAACTAACGGTTCATGATATTTGGGGCAAATGGGTTATCGCTACTTAGGCCTAATCATAATCATTTAAAAGAATGTAAAGACTTGTATCCATACGTAAAAACAAGCAATGTATCTCACCCCGAGATTTATAAAACAGTGGTAAAATAATTAAAGCGGGGCTATAAACGCACCTTAAACGAAAGTATCAAATTGGGAAAGTCAAGCAAGAAAAATGTCAAAATATGTTCCAAAATACAACATAGTTAAATATGGGTCGATTTAGAATTATGCAAATATATGAAATGATGCAAATTATATTGTCATAATGTTATATCACCACCTATTAGTTTGCGTTTAATTTTTATAAATCAAAATAATGTTTGCGTAAAGTTCGCCACTTATTATTTAAGTATATATACTTGTGAGTATTTTCTAATAGCCGAATTAAATATATTCTATCTCGCTTACTAAATAATACTTTTAAAAGTTTACAACGCGTATAAATAATATATAAGTCATACTAAAATATTTCCTAAGGATTTTATAGCTCAAACGGACTCAAAAACGTCCTAAAACACCAATTCACTATCCAAACAACAACTATTTCTTTATAAAATACATGCAGGAATTTTATTAAGTTTTCAGAAAATAGTCTGACTTTAAAAGGGCGTATCTCCTTCGTTATAATGAGTTACGGGTCATTCAAAATTGAGGATTTAACGGAAAATCATAATCTACAAGTTTTCTCTTTCGAGTTTAACCCGACTCAGACCCGAAATAAGTCAAAAACACATTTTTCCAAACTAGACAGAAAATTTATATAAGCAGTCTCTCAGGAAATATACAAGTCTTTATATGAACTTTAAATAGTCATAACTTACTCGTTTTAAGTCTGTTTTTACGTTCTTTATATCTACGGAATTGTTTAAAGATACTATCATATTTTCAAGGCCTCGACTACTCAAGATCACATTTAGGGCACGAAAACCTAGGTATTAATTTGGGACAGCAACTATAATTTTTCTAATATACCACTATAATTCAACCACAAATTGCAACTACAAACTAATTTAGTCACTTCCACCAATTTTCATAATCTATCACCACAACAATAAATCGATACTAACCTAGTCCCTTCCACAAATTTATCACAAATAAACCTAAATTTAAGAATAAGGATAAATTACACAACTTTACTAGTTTAAGTTTATAAATAATTATTTCAACAACAAAGTTAATATTTTGACAAGAAAATTATAACGTGTCTAAAATAAATAGTTTATGTGTATGAGTATATTATTATTCATTTTAACANTTTTAAGATCATCACTTTATTTTTCAAAAGGAATAACCTCATCTAGTTTGGTTTTTAGATTTTGTTTAATAGGTTGAAAATCACCATTGGTAATAACATGCCAAAGATTAAAATCTTTTAATTTAACATATGTTTCGAATCTATTTTTTCAATAAATAAAACTATCACTTTCAAAGAGCGATGGTCTTTGCATGGATTGCCATTCTAGATATTTGTCGGAATCCATAGATCGATCCAAGCTTTAAAATACAATATATTTTAAAAATCTTGAGTGAGCACAGCTTCTGATACCAATTGTGGAAACTAGAAGGGGATGTTGAATAGTTTACAGGTTAATTAGCGTTTCAAAATTTTACTTCTAAAATTGTTAGATTCGAGTATATGTTCAATCAATCAACAATGTGAACCAATCAAGATAATTATCTACTTGTAATAACTACACAAACAATATAAAGAGATAAAGGAAAGAACGATCAGACCAATACACTAAGATTTATAGTGGCTCGGCTACGAATCTCTTCTTCGCCCTACTTCACTCCCTGAGTATCCGACTTGAGATTTCACTATGTCAACAAGCTCCCTTAAGGCGGAGAAAACCGTTTACACGTCACTTACGTTATTTTTTGACACTAAGCTAAATGTCGAGTCCTAATCTTAGCTAGAACCAATCTACCACTTCACAAGTATTACAGAATCACAAGATCTACACTATCAGATTTACACTCTATCCGACTTACACAATCACACAAGATAATCAAAATAGAGTTTTAAATCTTATAAGAAGAGATGAGAAATCACTAATCTATAACACTTTGTTTCTTGGCGAATACGAGTGTTCTTCTCTTGCACTTGATAGAAGAAGGGGGAAGATAGAAGATGAGATTTGATCACTTGAAACAAGAATAAACTATCTTAGTGATCAAGATATTTAGTGAGAGAAAGAAGGTTTAGAGAGAGAAAGATGAGTGAAAAATTCGTGCTAAGAGGTGTGTTTCTCTGCTAAGAATAGTACAATATTTATAGCCAGGAAAATCCAACGGTCAGCTGGTGGCGGTCCCAACGATCCCAAATATATCTGGGGTCTCCTAGCCACTTAGGGGCCGCCCCTAGACTAACACTTTAATTTTTGTCCTTTTGTAGGGAAGGTTTATCCTGATATGTTTGTTTCTGTTTTGGGTTGAAAACTGAATTCAAAAAAACTTATGCTTTTAAATAAAACATTATTTTTATTTAACAAAACTATTTTGTGTAATTTTGTAAAAATGTAGTTTTGTAGAAATGTGATGGATTAAGAAGAAAAATTATTTTCTAGATCACTGATTAAGTTTAATAATTTGTTTATCCATACCTTAAGTGATTTATGTCGAAATGGAAGTTTACGATTAATAACATGTAAACGTTTATTTTTATCGTGAATGTTTTTATATTTTGTCATCTTCAAAACGTAGAGGAGTCGAATAAATATAAATAACGTTTTTAAGCATTATTTTTATTAACATGATACACACATACACATATCTTTTGGAGCATGGTCGAAGACAGTTTTCGATATCCTTACCGATCGTGATAGAGTTCAAAAAAATTGGATAAACCTGCATTTAAAGATAACAACGCAACAACAAATTTTATCTCACGTGCTTTAAGGAACTTTTTGAAACTGGGGCTCAGGTCTGCAAGCCACAAAATACCATCACCAAACATGGTCTATGGCTGCAACCACAGTAGACAGTGGTCACCTCGCCAAGAAACAAACTTGGGCAACGACATATTAGCAACTGTGATACATACACCAATCATCATAGCCAACGTGAGTTTAGTGAAACTTGTGGTTCGTTCAACGGTCAAAGCCAAAAAATCATACCTTTGACAAACCCATTACCAATAGGTATAGCATAACTATTCGGAACAAACAGAAAGCGAACTGTAAAAAACTGCATAAAAAGATGATCACAGACGAAGGAGGAAGAGACGTATATTCAAGACTGTCAATACAAATAATGTCTAAAAATGTTATTTATATTTTTCGACCTCTCAACGTTTTGATAATAACAAAATGTAAAAATGTTTACGATAAAATTAAACGTTTACAAATTATTAATTGTAAAATCCCATTTCTAAGATTAGTAATCATTTAAGGTATGAACAAACAATCATTAAGCATGATTAGTGATCAAGAAAATATTTTTCTCTTATCCATTACATTTTTACAAAAAAATTTCACAAAATTAATTATACAAATTATTTTCTAATTAAAAGAAATTTTTTATTAAAAACTTAAAATTTGAAATTCAAATTCCCCACTAAAATAAAAGGTTCCATACCAGATACAACCTTCCTCACAAAAAGACAAAAAAGGGAGCATAGTCTACTGGGCGGCCCCCTTATAGGCCTGGCAGCCCCCAGATACATCTGGGACCGCCGAGACCGCCTCCAGCGACCGTTGGATTTTCCTGCCTATAAATACTGCTCCATTCCTTACAGAAAATCAGACCTCTTTGCATAAATTTTTTAGATAATTTTCTCTCTCTAAAATCTTCTTTTTCTCTCTAAATCTCTTGATCACTAACATTCTTAGATCTTGTTTCAAGTGATCTAATCTCTTCTTCTCATCTCTTCCATCTCATTCAAGTACAAGAGAAGAACATTCGCATTCGTCAAGAAACAAATTTTTATTTAGAGATCTCTCCTCTTTTCTTCTAAGTACTAAATCTCTATTGTAATTATCTTGTGTATTTGTGTGATTCGGATTGTGTGTAAATCCGATAAAGTAGATCTAGTGATTGTGTAGTGATTGTGAAGCGGTAGATTGGTTCTAGCTAAGATTAGGACTCGACATCTAGCTTAGTATCGGAAAATAACGTAAGCGACGGGTAAACGGTTTTCTCCGCCTAAAGGGAGCTTGTTGACATAGTGAAATCTCGAGTGGGAAACTCGGGGAGTGAAGTAGGGCGAAGAAGAGCTTCGTAGCCTAACCACTATAAATTACCATTGTTATTACCAATGGTGATTTTCAACCCATTCAACAAAATCCGGAAACCAAACTAGATGAGGTTATCCCTTTTGAAAAACAAAGCAACGATCTTAAAAGGAGACTCGCGAAAAATAATGAAGCTAAAATGGTTATTTAAAATGCTTTGCCTAGAAAAGAATATGAAAGAATTTTCATGTGCAACACGACAAAAGAAACTTGGAAAACTTTGTTAATCACCCATCAAGGTAATAATCAAGTCATAGATAATGAGATCGACCTTTTGGTTCAACAATATGAACAATTCGTCATTTACGAAGATGAATATATAGATAGTGCTTTTGCTAGATTTAACACTATTATTACTAGTCTAAAAGCTCTTGATGAAGGTTATTCTAACAATAACTATGTTAGGAATTTTTTTAGGGCTCTACATCCTAAATGGAGAGCAAAAGTCACGGAAATTAAAGAGATGAAAGACTTAACATCACTATCTCTTGATGAACTTATGGTGACGAATTTCGATGCGTTTAGTTCGAGAGTGTTGCACTGGGTTTTTGCTAAGGTCAATCGCGCCTTTTATATGTCGAAACATAATCGGGCTAAACGAACCGTGAGTAATAGCAGCAACTGATCGTTCTCTATCATTCTCATGGTTTTTGAAGAATCAGTCAGTCAAATATAGACACCCACTGTTAGACTCTTTCATGAATGTCACTCACTCCGATTGACATATGCGATGACAAATCTCTACAATTCACTCATTCAACTTCGCGTCAATGAGACTATTCCATGCACTCTACGATGGTGAGATCAGAGATTTCCAGCAACGAGTCGATTTAGTAATCTCTTATGACACGGACTTCGCGATAAGATTGTCCTGCGAACTACAAGGCGATCACATCTTAAAGCGTAACGTAGATCAAAGAGATTGATCCCCGTCTCTCAAGCTCGCGTAATCTAATTCCATAGGTGCAACATAGACATACCTGCATGAAAGCTAAGATCAGTAGTGTCAGAGCTGTACAAAACTTACTGATGTCAGATTTCTCTAAACTGTCTAGTAGGAACCAAAGAACACTTTCAAGGCAGGCAAGCAATTACCAAAAAAACCGATCACTTGATCGATGGAAAGCAAGAGAAGAAATTCACCATTAGTGACTATCCTATAAAGACCATCCCTCCCTAAGTGTCTGTGATTTGCAATTCTGAGTGTAATATGATAGTTCTAAGAGATAGATAAGACTAGACTTACAGATCACACTCGAAACAAAAAACAAAACGATTTATATCAGGTCTCTAAAACAAATGAATTTGCTCGGTACGTACTACTAAAAGAAAAACACTAGCACTGTCACTCGACTAGTGTTAACATACAGCAAAGGGGAACTCAGACTAGTATCAAGGGTATAAATAAAAAAATATATAGACCGAAATAACACTTTCGATGTAATTAACATTTGAACAACCACTAATTAACGGATAAAACAATAGAATACTAAAGTAGAGGAAACCTTAATAATCGACGACCAAATGTTTAACCTACTTTACGGACAAAAGAACAAACTGCCTATCGCTCATTTACAAGGTACTAACATTCACAGACTAGTAAGAGGTTTTGAGATCCTCATGACACGGAAACGTGCATTAACAAGTATGCAGCAACACAATTCCACTCAAATCATGGATATCATCGGTTCGAAACCTAAGAAAACTTATTAACTTGCCCAAAACAGTATCGGATAGAGTAAACGGATATATATACTTCTGAAATTGGTGACATACCCATATCATCTATCATATCATCCCTCCTCATTCGAATAACAGTGCACAACGAAAACTGGAGGCTCTATCCGAAGCACTAGTTCCGTCCGAACATATTCATGCCTCTCTATCGAGGTCACATACATTACTACTCAGATCCAATACAGGCATATCATGAGACACACCTTTACAATGCTTTATCAATCTTTTGATTTCTTCTCATCTATTCATCTTATACTAAATCCATCCTTTCTATTAACTCGGTGAGTTTTGATAATCAGAAAACAGGAGACGCGTTAGGGAACTCTTTTATCACACTGTGGTTTATACACTCATTTAGTTACAGCTCTATACAATTTCTGCGCTTGAAGCTGATGTACAAATTCTTATAATAGTCTTAAAATATAATATAAGTGTACTGATTAAGAGATAAAAAGACAGGAATCAGTACTAAAGCTTCACGAATAAATAAGGCTCTTTTATCTTCCATGTTCTTTCTTATTATTGTAATAAAAAACAACAACCAGCAAAGAAGAAAGTATAATTCACACCCAATCGACACTGAGGCCATCGGTAGTACTGCATCACATTGCTGTCTCACACATATACTAAGCTTCCCGCTTAACTCGAATACACTCGTCACATAGTAGATGTATTGTTAAATGGTCTGCTGTGAGATTGGCAGATTCAATCTATCAAGGGCATCACACAAAAATAGTCTGAATTCCGACAAAACACAATGAGACTTCGAAAAAGCATCAATTAACTATGTGGAAAAATATATAATAGGTTCCATTCACGACCATAACTTATATGTGCAAAAAGATGATGATGATTCTGCAAACGAGATCGGTTATCCCCCCAACCATACTAACAGGTCTTATCTAAAAATTTATCCTTTCTCTTATTTTCTTTGTCATCCAATCTTACTAACTTTTCTCTTTCCTCTCTTATTTCACTTTTTTTCACCACGCTCAACTCTTCATCTTTTCCTTTTCCTTTATTCTATGTACTTTTATACTACTCACTTTTTTTTAGTTTTTTCCATCACTCCCTCTTCTTCATTTTCTTTCACATTATTTACTTACATTAGAAGGGATTCCAAAGTGTGTTTAACCACAATACCTACATTTCTAATCTCTTCCAACAAAACACCACATAATCCATCCCATCTCCATATACTTTTTATTACAATTGATTTTTTTAGAATTAACCATACATAATACTCTTCACAATAATCACATCTAACCATTAATACGGCACGATAATTGCTGGAAAAAGGAAGAACCGTTGAACATAATTATCTAGCTAAATATCTAACACTCACTAAACTATAATAACTTTACATTATATTTACCTACAGCTTATCTATCTTCTAAACTGATAAAACTATCTACCATTACTCATTACTTATTACTTAATCTTAAATTTTTAAGATATTCTTACTATCATTATCTACTATTACTACTTAATATCACTCCCTTACTTCTTACACCATAACTACGATGTATTTAAAGCACATCCTTTTAAAATTAACTTTATATCATGGTACAACTAATATATCTGCTTGACGATATAATATTCTCATGCCACTTAATACTGCATACCCATTTCTTGTGCGCTAATGATCTCTTTGGTCTCAATCAAGAAAATAGCTTTACAGCAATAAGGATTCTAAGTACTATAAGTCGCGACACATAGATTGAGTGCATGGAGTTAAGACCACATAAAGCTAGTTCTAGTCATCACTTCCTAGTCTACATCATGCACTATGATTATTGTGACATTAGCGAATTCTAACATCCACAAGTCGGCTGATGCGCGTATGCTATGCTTATCATACATCATCCATATCATTAATGAATACTATGCTCGAGTGAATCGCCACTCGTCAACTATGTTAAACATCAACTGGTCGCATGCATTGGACATAGATTAGATCACAGTCCTAAGGCACACACCATGAACTAAATGGCTATCTCATCTAATAAGTGAAATGCCAATACTAGAGACAAAACTAGAGTGACATAGATGCTATCCATCATGTAAATACCATTGACAGCTCATATTGTCTGATTACCAGGTCTATAGGGCATAGATTGGCTATACCTCTAATGCCTTATCTTCCAAGAAGCACGAGCTAAGAACCGTGACCTATAACGTATTCGAGCTATGGTCTCAAGCCTTATTGTGTCCTAACATCACACTCAGCGAGTACTCTACCTAATAAGATGGGGGGGGCAAGTATTCACACACTATGTTGTGGTACTAACCCTACAAACAAACACCTTTGCAAACACAATTGATATCTTCTAATGCGTTCTCGTCGCATTACGCGAAATCAATGCGTGAAACGATCGTTTTGCATACCATTATACTCCAAGCATTTTTATACCCGTATAAGCGCTATCATCTACTTTCTGGTAGGCTTGCTATACAGCGGTATATAGATACCGAATACCATATCTATACACGTCATTCACTTGATTATACTTCGTGATGAGGCATGTCATGAACTCATAGAGTTTCTTGTGGCTTAAAGGTTTTTTCTATATTATTTCTAATAGATGGTCTGTCATGAGATGTCCATTAGATACATAGAGACAAACTATCAGTATTTACAATTCTATAAAGTATTCATCCGTTAAGAGAAGGCATAGTTTTCTGAGTTAGACGCTTTTTTCAGGGTTCTAGTAGCGCTCCTTAATTAATTCGCATAGCTTCTTCTTCATCAAACAGTGATTAGTATTCGGAAAGACTTCGTTCTTCGATTTTTCTCTTTCTCAAAGATCTGCTTCCACATCATCAATTCACAATAATGAATCATAAAAACACAACGTCCACCAACATTGCTACTAGTAACTTAGAGGCGTTGGGAGACAAATAGCACCAGTGTGTAATTTATACATAAAAAATATTTGCTATCGGATGCAATCAATGCCATCAGTTAAATGATTCCTAAAAACTCATTCGACTCTATTCTTCATTTGTCTTTATTCTTCCTTGATAATCGTTATCTTCTATTCATGTTTCTTCATAATTTACGTATTCTGACTTATAAACTATTCTTAGCTAAGGTATATAGCTGAGAACAAATTTCTGCACTTATTCTTATCTTGTTCAATCTTTATATACTTAATACATTATCTTTACCTCCACGTGATTCGAGCTTCTACAAAAAAACATTCCTTCTCCTACTCTATTTATGCATCTCTTACTATAACTGAACTAACTCTATCATATTCATGATTAATAATCTATGTTACTAGATACAGGTATTATGGCTTTCCACAAATCATTTTTCCACATATCTAATTAAGCTTATTTCTCAAACCTCAAGCTGATGGCTCTTCTTTCTTCTCCCTTACTTCTTCCTCTAAGTATGATACTCATTCTTGCGATTTTACCCCAGTAAGTCGTGTTTATAATTCTATTAAGCGATGCATGTAGGACGATTCTGATTACTATTTTTTCCCTTTTCTATACCCTATCTGCGCTCAGTAACCACATTCCTAAAAACCTACCCCTCTAACCTAACTTAAAAAAAAACTAAAGTTCTACAAAACACGTATTCTATACAACAATTCACAATACCCTCTGTTACTAACTCACTAAGATAATTACGAGTCAAAACAACTTACAAAGCGTAATCAGTGTGAAAACACACTACTATCAGGCGAAAACTTATCGCGCAGATATGCTTAAAAAAGCGAATGATTCTCTAACAATCATTCAAGCACAACAAGCAATATTAAACGCAACCTAAGAAGAGAGAAATCTAACGATTAATGTAAAAGTTATCATAGAACATTGGACAGTGTAGGGAGGACAACCAATCCAAAAGAAAGATCAATGCACATAAGGGATTTGGCTAAAGTTTGGTTTAGAGAATTGGAAATCAGTGGATAAACTAGAAATCACAAGCTAAATCGGCTATCTTATAAATTAAAAGTACCACATTCAACAATTTTTCTATACATCCTCACATAATGAAATACCAAACATCACCTGGCTGCCCAACACAACAAACAATACATTGTGAAGCCCTATCTTTAAGCCACATAATACCTGAAAGTCGTAAGGAAGAGTGGGTTTTATATTTTTTGTTCTCTATATGTGAATATTAGATGAATTACAAAATACAACAATATTCTTGATATCTCTTTAAATATTGATAATTAAGATGCTAATGTGTATAAAGTATACAAATACAGCGCATAGCTTGTCTTCCAACACAAACTAGCTTAAGAAAAACATGGGAATGCTTGTTTCTGGCGGCGCTATGCATGCCAAGAAGAAGATACACTTGATACTAACTGTTTTTTTTGAGTGAGGACTTTTGTGGATACACACAAAAATGTATATCTCTATTCTTATATAAACTATATCCACTATGGGGCTTTATTATTATTAAAAATATATCCTGAATAACAGATAATATTCAATCACCCAGAAAAAAAAATCCACTTAATAGACGTCCAATATACTCAAATAATAGTTCACCGCTTTTAAAATAATTTTTATATTTTAATTTTATAAAATTTACAAAAACATAGAGAACAGAAAAAAATACACAACAAAATCTGATGAAAGAAGATAAATAGAAACATTTATCGCACTAACTGTAATTCAACATATATAATAATAAAAGATCATCAATTCCTTAATCACTAATCACTATACACCTTAACTACAATACAAAAAATAAGGCTACTAATAACAACTGAACTACTGTCTTTCACATTACATATCAATACTCACAGAACAACGCAACCTATGACTTAATCTACTCCATCTTATCCCCTACCTACCTCCCGATCTATATTATCCAATACGATTACCTATCCCCCTCGAAAAATCCCCGATATAACCATAACATAAAACACTAATCAATGTCACCCTAAAAACACGGCCGCTGGTAAAACGCAAAAAAAAAAAAATAGATCATCCTGACATAATAGCTCCCTTCTTCCAAAAACACAAATTTTCATACCGGGAATCCCTTCTAGAATAACAACACAAAATGACAGTTTTAGGAATCATCCACCCCTCCCAACACGTTTCTTCATGAAAATGAAAAACACTAAGCTTTTATGCACAAAAACATGGCCAAAATGAAATGGACTTATTTGTATTCAAGTTTATGATAGACAGTAAGAACCCAAAACCAACCCAACCAATATTGTCGATCACAACCACCGGTTCAGACGTGCAACATTTGAAAGATTTGTATCAACGTCCTACAAACCAAACACAATTCTTTTTTTTTTCTTTTGTGATCTAGAACACCATCAACACTAACAAAATCCTCAAATAATACACATCCAACATCCCCCCCGTAATGATCATAATTTTTAGATAGTAATGAGGTCGATACGCTGTCTATTCATAACCTACAAACAAATAGCAATTTCGAACATAACCACCTACCACCATCAACGAAAACTCCGTCTAAAAACTGCTCGTGTCGATACATACGGGGGGGTGAGGGGCATCATTACAACGGTAATCTAAATCGTCATATAATCCTCTCTCTTCTCTATTTATAATATACTTATACTTTTGATTCTTCATATAATTTTTTTTTTTTTTTTTTTTTTTTATATAAGTAATAAAAAATATAAAAAAAAAAATAAATAACATATTATAAGTTATTTAATGATATTTTAAAAAAATTACTCACTTAATTTTTAAATACAACTACACACTAAAAAAACCAAAACATACTAAAACTTATCTATATCCCTTGTCAACATTAGAATTGCTATACGAGATTTCAGATTCCTTTTGGACTACATCTATTTATTTCCACACAACACAAACCAACACACCCCTCCAACATCAAACTCCACGAATTGTCCTTCCACAACAATTTAAGATAACAACAACAAGAAATCCATCGCAAATGACCACCTACCTTCCCAGACCAGACGTCTAGCGTATGTGCCAGGTTATTAGTATATCTGCCGCGATAACGGTCTGAGCACGAGTAGCGAGTAGCTCATGAATATCACTTGACCCACAGTATTAACTCTCTCTATATCTCGAACTCAATCACCACCGTCTACAACAACACACACACACACTATCCATAAATGTACGTGTCTGATGTGAAGAACTTTTGGTGTTAAATAAGAGAAATCTTATTTTTTATTGTAAAAAAGTTGTATTCATAATGAATAAAGTTTTTTAGTAATAAAAAAAAGATTGTCAAAGACAATTTGAACCACATCAAAGACAATAACAACAGCCCTTTAAAATAGAAAACGGTCGATCGATTTGAGGGGGGGGGAGAATGTGTCTTCCAATAATCTTTTTAAAAACCGTTCTTTTTAAAAATTAAGTCATTGGAATAAACGTATAAAGTTTTTTGGATAATGACGATAAAAATTTCAGGGGTGTTAATTTTATATTAAGCCTATAAGAGCTTTAGAATGTGTCATTTTTTTAATCTTCATTTGAACTTATTTACAATTGAGACTTATGAATTCAGCTGTTAAAAGACTACATTCGATCAATATTGGCCGAACAACCTACATAGAGTTTAAAAGACTTTTAGGATTTGTTTGGAAATAATCAACAGTTTTAATAAGCCTTGAAGTATGATTCGTCACAAGATAAATCTAAGCTTAGTTTTAAACCTCAACAACCAACGATCTCAAATAATGTGTGCGTACAAGGTTTACTGATTTTGAGGAGTCGAAAACAGCAATGGGGAATGAAGTAGATGTATCTTGATAGAGTCCATGTCCTTATTTAAACAGTCATCTTCTTTTAAATTTTTAGGACCCTTCTTTGTTTTCTCTTTCCTTATCACCGGGACACTATTTACACATCATGAGAAAGGAGACATATCATCCAACAACTAGTATGCATCATTATTGATTTCCCAGGGAAGGTGTTAGTGAGAATTAATTTATTAAAAACGTGAGAAGAAATCTGTCTTATCAATAAATGTGATTCCTCAAAATACGGTTAATCTCTAAGGTTAATTTTTTTAAAAGAGAGTAAATTGTAGGACAAAAGATGTAGCACATATGTTTAGATAAGTATATGATTCCCTTAAGATAGTCATAATCCCTCACTTCAGAAAGAAAATGAAATTACATTTGGGACTTAGTTACTTAGGTGTTATCCATTTCGACTACATAGTAGGGAATAATTTTTACCTCTTCCGAATTAGTAGACTTTTGATGTTTCAATTTAGTAATGCACCGCTATCGTGTAAGGAGAAATTCGGACATCCGAGAATTAATTGAATTTGGTGTTACAATTTTGAATTAATTGTGTACTTCAGATATCTGGGCATTATACATTAAGACTGCTTGATGTGGCTTGCAAGAAAGTTTTGAATCTACTAAAGAAAAGATTTCTGATTTAGGGGAAGCTAAGACAACTTCTTAAAAGAGACTACGGGGAAGACCTTCGGCTGCTACAAAGAACCATATGATTCTATCATACGATGTTCTCATCACTCAGGTAAAACCTCATAAATAATATAAACTTGTGAATTTGTATATACGTAGTGTAGACTTAATGGTGTTAGTAAGGAGTGCTCGAGTATAAATTTTTCAAGAATATTCATAGGTAAATTTCAAAATTCTCTTAATTTTATTGTACTTACACAAACGTTAAAATAAACCCTCAAATATTGAAAAGTAGCATTAAAAAATGTTTCCTGATAGTTTTTTTTTTGTGTAATCATTTTATCCTCGGAACCTTGTTTAATCAATTGATATCCAAAAATATTAAGGTATTAACATTCTTAGGATAGAGGGGAAGAAATGTATTAAACTTGAACCTAAATTGACTGAATAGTGATCATTATAAAACGGACTCAGCTGTACCTACACTAGCATGTACTGACGATTACTAATCACATGTTAAAAAGGGTGGATCTTTTTAATGATATATGAAAAACTATCAAAGAGTAAAACGTTTTGATATTTTATATCAAACACTTGATTGAATTTTTTCAATTGTTTTTGAAGTATTTTGTATGGAATACCCCCCAAAGAACCGAACCATATGTACTATAAATTTACTGGAGTTAAAAATGGTTGATATTTATAGGTATTCAAAATCTCATGATCCAACCAGCATAACCAGAGGAGCTCCCCGGATGATGATCGTGATGGAAATTCCACTAATATGTGTAAGAATTCCTTAGGTATTAAAAAAGGAGTAAAGTGAGTATTAAGTGAAAAGTGCCTAATGAGTAAAGTGAGCTAAGTACGGAACAAAGCAACATAGGTACTGAGTTAGAAGTCTTGGTAAGGTGCGCTGAAGGGTTGAAGAAAATTAAAAAGAAAAGGTAAGATAAGGCGAAAAGAAAGAAGCCCTCCTCAACACTTAGGCAACAAACCCCGGCCATTACATTTGCTGTCTAGAATCACAAAGATGATTGTTGACATTGAAAAGACAGAACTTCATGAGACCCAGTGATGCAATGCCCAACTAACCCTTCGCTAAACCGACTTCAAAATCTCTCACAAGACTTCTTTATCATTACTCAACGTATATTACATACACCATTTTCTATCAACTATCTTACCTCCGAGTTAGTTGGTATTGAAAAGGTGCAGATCTGCTTCCAGCCTCCGATCACTAAAACCAAAGGTGCACTATCGAGTCTAGAGCCAAAGAGATCATCCATAAATCTCACTAGGACACCTTGTCAAAATTATGCCATGCTTCAAGTCACACAATGTGAATAACAAGATAAATATTAGAGTCCTACGCATTAAATCCCTTGTGATTTTTCTAGAAACATCAGAAGGGAAACTCAAGTAATCACATAGGTGTATTGGAATCCTGCTTGAGCCAACATAAAAACATAGCTCTTGTAGGTACTTGTGCGAATCTAATACCAATCACAACTTGTGACAACTGTAAAAGAAACGATTGTTGCTATCTTAATGAGATCAAACTGGTTCCAGTACCAGAATTGACGAATGATATGAACTTAATTAATAACATGATTAACATCTTCGTTTTAGTCACAAAACCATTAAGAGGCAAGTGACTACGATGATTGATTTTCAGAATCAATTTTTCTATCAAACCGGTGAGCACAGTAACTCACTCACTATCTACTCTTTATCCCCGTGTTGTCTTCTTTGAGAACGTCCGATAATGAGAACATGCTCAGTTCGCTGAATCTCTAAATACATATGTGTTAGAAAATTGCGATACATCAGCTGGAAACCTATCAATAGATATTCTTCTTAAATTGAATCTAACCAGAGTCACATGTCGATCCTCACGTTATTCGAAGGAAACCTAACCAATCACACAGAATAATGCATAAGCCATATTCGCCCCCCCCTCCGGGCCCGGTGACGCTCGCCCCCTCTTTATTGCAAACAGTAATTAAAGCCTTAAACTAAAAGAAGTTCATGGAGGTACCTGGGTCCCTATCTGACACACGAGATACCTAGCCACAAGATCATACCCGACTACTGACAAACAAAAAGACATCATGAAGCTCAAAGTAGCATGTGTTCAAGACTGTGGTCCCTCTCTGTTTATACTCTTAAATCGTATCGACTTTTCTTGAAGTGACGAAGCATTAAAGTCAAAGAATTTCAAAGAAGTTTCCGTCACTCTGATAACCGAACATTTTTCTCGAAGTGACGAAGTGTTAAAGTTAAAGTAACTCGAAAGAACATCATTAAAGCTTTCAAAGCTAAATCAAATCAAGAAAGGAATGAGGCCATTTATGTCTTTCTAAAAAGTCACGAGTTCACAAGATGACAAAGTTTACAAGATGGCGAAAAGAGATTATGCTTGGTTGATGATCTCAAGGTGCTCAAGATCACATATTCACATACAAGTCAAGATAAAGGAACACAACGCTCAACCTAAAGTTTCAATGATCACTATTACGCAATGAAGCCAAAACAGAAAGATCAACTATTACATAAAAAGGACTCAAGATCAAGACAAGAAGCTTCAATGATTAATGATCAAGGTCACAAGGAGAGATCTCTATATGATCACCCCCCCCTTAGGGTGGAGATTTGTTATGGATGAAACACAATATGTGTTGACATTTATGAGATCTCAAACGAACGTCCCTGTAGGGGAGATGATTAGAAATTCAGTTTTTATGTGAAGTGAAGATCATTAATCGATTCTCACGAGCCTTAGAAATAGTTAGTCCAATTCAATGTAATATCTAAGTAATCTAATCGGGCCGGCTTATAGAAAGTCTAAGGAAAGCCCATAGAAAGCCTGGCTAGGCCCATCCATGTAAGTGTATAAACCCTCTCCACACATGGAGAGGGTGTTTGGTAATATTTTAGACATCACACACATTTAGTGTATTTTGTTTTTCTAGTATGTATCTCCCTTCCCACTTTCCATTTCTTTATCATTCCTCTCTCTAGTTATATTTTTGTGTTAAATCTACTTTTCTACACTTACTAATTTTGACTCAAAGTACATAACGAATGTTTCTTTTTAGGTTACTCCCAAAATAGGTAAAGCCTAACATCATCCTTATACACAAACCAGAAAATCTAAGAATCACTTAACGTGACATTTCAATGTTAACTCCTCCGAACACCTCTAAGACATCACCATGGTGATGATGAAACTTAGATGAAGTAAGAATCACTTAAGGTCACTCGAAAAGAACAAACCTTAGAAAATTGACATTAAGGATGAAACTTTAATAAAATTGATGAAGTAGTCATATTAAGGAATCTATGAACCATCTATTAGAAAATGTCATAGAAAACCTTAACCAAAGAACTCTTAGGTCACAAGCCCAAAATCAAAGTAACTTCTTTTGTTTTATATCAACTATAGAACCTAAGAATGTAAATGAAGCCTTAACGGATAAAAGTTGGATGATCGCTATGCAAGAAGAATTAAATCAATTCGTTGCAAATGTTGTTTGGGGGTTAGTACCACAACATAAGAATATGCCAATTATAGAAACTAAGTGGGTGTTTAGAAATAGGTTATACATAACTATGTCGTTTCCTTTTCTTGAAATAGTCTATGTTAATTCTCCCAAGACTATAATCAACAAGAGGGCATCGATTATGATGAAACTTATGCTCGTTGCTAGATTAGATTCTATTAGAATACCATTAGCTTATGCTTGTGCTTAGATTTTAAGCTATTTCAAATGGATGTAAAAAGTGCATTCCTGAATGGTTTCATCAATGAGAAGGTATACATAGCACAACCACCAGATTCATTTATTTCGAAAAAAAACAAGATTCAAGATTATAAACTAAGAAAGCTTTAAGTGGTCTTAAACAAGCTACTCAAATCTTGGTATGATAGATTTAAAAGCTTTTCTTATTAAACATGAGTACAAAATGGAAATGGTAGATAACACACTTTTTACTAAGAAGAAAAGTTCAAATCTCATCATCGTTCAAATATATGTCGATGACATTATATTCCAATTCGACTTGTCAAGACATGTGTGATGAATTTGCCAAAATCATACATGACGAGTTCGAGATGAGTATTTGTGGTGAACTGAAACATCTTCTTGTTTGGATTACAAAATAAAAACAAATGGAAGACTACTTCGCACTGTTAATCAGTCTAAATATATTAAAGAAATGCTTAAGAAATTTGACTTATAAGATTATAAACCAATGAAAACCCACACGTCCTCTGATAATAAACTCACGAAAGATGAAGAATGTGAGTCTGTAGATAGTACCAAGTGTCGAGGCATGATAGGTAGTTTACTCTACCTAACGGCAAAGAAGGGCCCGAAATCATGTTTAGTGGCCTCCTTTTAAGCACGCTTACCCAAGAGGATACAAAACCTCTCATCTTGGAAGCTGTTAAGCGTATCTCTTATACATTAAATGCAACAGGACAATGCACTTAGGATTATGGTATCCTAAGGGGACCGACATAGAAATCGCAGTATATGCCGACTCTGATCATGCAGGATATTATGTAGACAGAAAGAGCACCTAGTCGTAATTAACTCTGTCGAGGGGATGTTGTTTGACATCTTGGTTCTCAAAGAAACAAACCGCTCTTGCTATATCCACTACCGAAGTCGAATTAAGCGCATGAAAGGCATGTCAACAAACACTATGGATGAAACAAGCTCTTATTGACTACGACATTCGACTCAACGACGTCCCGATTATGTTCGAGACATAAAGTGCGGCATTGACCTTAAGCAAAAAAAAAATAAACCCAGTGCAAGACTCTCGATACCTATAAAACGCAATTCGTAAATTCGTCAACATCGTCACCGACTTTCTTTTGTGTGATAATGTCCAGAAAGGACATATCTCTATCGAAATAACGTGCCGTCCTGTCGACAAAATCGGCCACGATTCCTCAGCAAACCCCTTAAACGTGAATCGTTTAAAAAAACTATCTATTTCTTGGTTTAGGAATGATGGAACACATTCCACAAATCGTCCTTCTTTTATTCTGTCTCGATTCTATTCCGTGTTCCACCTCCTTAGTCGTGACAACTTAAATACTTCGTCCGAAGTACTTTAAGCATTTTTAATTCGTGAAATGCAAATTAAAAAACATCACCTTTTTAAGTAACAACTTCTGGTCAAAAATCAAATCCAAAACACCTGCCATTGGAGAGACGACACGACCGCCCCATAATCGGGGCGGGCCCCATGAATAAATTGGGCACCCCCATATTGATATGGGACCCGCCACCCAGTCGTGACTAAATGTCTGTCCACGCCTTATTTTTGTAAAAACACAAAAACAAACACACCCTTGACACCCTCCCTCCTCACCTTCCCCCTCCCCTACTTGCAACTAATGACGAAACGCGAATGACACAACCCAAAAAACCCCTTCAAAAAACCTTAAAATCAACCACTAAAACACTAATTTAAGATCAAATCAACACCAATAATCAATCCTAACATCATAAAGATTATTAATTGTAAGTCATTTCATCTATTTTCTTTCAAATTTGTGTCTAGGGTTCATATTGAACAAAAATTCAAAATTGGCAATTTTTTTTCTTGTATTTATGTGCAATTAGGACTATAATAACACAATATATAACTAATATGCTTCCCGTAGACATAAGATTTCCATAATTAAAGTGTGTTTGTCAAAAATTATTTCCGCACAAAACCCCAATTTTATTTCAAAATTACCCACGTTAGGAACACCATAAAAATGCTTTTATGCATTGTTAATACATCCTAAAAACGTTTTTGCATACATGCATAACGATCTCATGAACAAAATTCGAGATCATAATTCATATATAATTTTCGACATGTTTGGATGAGAAAAATGACACGTAAGATGCGGTTTTTGGGTAACCCTCTTTAGGTTTATTTTTAAGAGTCGAGTTAACCGTTACTCCACATTTGTTACATATAGGCACACACTAGGCACAAATTATTGTCATCATTATAAGTTCATATTAATAAAACATGGAATTACTTTTATTTTAAGTGACAATGCCTCGCATCACCGGATTAGATCACCAAAACACTCTTAACACATTCTAAAAACCATATCTTATGACTTTGACCAAACACCTTGAAAACGACACGATTAAAACTTCGTTTTAAACCTTCTGTGAAAAAAAAACGATAACTTTATTACTTTCCCATGATGGTCGGTGTTGTATAGATACACAACTAATGAAAATAATCACAACTAACAATGTTAACGATAGCCATCTTTTATTTTAGTGGGGAATTTGAATTTCAAATTTTAAGTTTTTAATAAAAAATTTCTTTTAATTAGAAAATAATTTGTATAATTAATTTTGTGAAATTTTTTTGTAAAAATGTAATGGATAAGAGAAAAATATTTTCTTGATCACTAATCATGCTTAATGATTGTTTGTTCATACCTTAAATGATTACTAATCTTAGAAATGGAATTTTACAATTAATAATTTGTAAACGTTTAATTTTATCGTAAACATTTTTACATTTTGTTATTATCAAAACGTTGAGAGGTCGAAAAATATAAATAACATTTTTAGACATTATTTGTATTGACAGTCTTGAATATACGTCTCTTCCTCCTTCGTCTGTGATCATCTTTTTATGCAGTTTTTTACAGTTCGCTTTCTGTTTGTTCCGAATAGTTATGCTATACCTATTGGTAATGGGTTTGTCAAAGGTATGATTTTTTGGCTTTGACCGTTGAACGAACCACAAGTTTCACTAAACTCACGTTGGCTATGATGATTGGTGTATGTATCACAGTTGCTAATATGTCGTTGCCCAAGTTTGTTTCTTGGCGAGGTGA
Organism: Tanacetum coccineum; assembly: GCA_026074375.1. Classification (NCBI taxonomy): domain Eukaryota; kingdom Viridiplantae; phylum Streptophyta; class Magnoliopsida; order Asterales; family Asteraceae; genus Tanacetum; species Tanacetum coccineum. The sequence continues at coordinate 45,647 of BQNB010008897.1, forward strand.
CCACTGTCTACTGTGGTTGCAGCCATAGACCATGTTTGGTGATGGTATTTTGTGGCTTGCAGACCTGAGCCCCAGTTTCAAAAAGTTCCTTAAAGCACGTGAGATAAAATTTGTTGTTGCGTTGTTATCTTTAAATGCAGGTTTATCCAATTTTTTTGAACTCTATCACGATCGGTAAGGATATCGAAAACTGTCTTCGACCATGCTCCAAAAGATATGTGTATGTGTGTATCATGTTAATAAAAATAATGCTTAAAAACGTTATTTATATTTATTCGACTCCTCTACGTTTTGAAGATGACAAAATATAAAAACATTCACGATAAAAATAAACGTTTACATGTTATTAATCGTAAACTTCCATTTCGACATAAATCACTTAAGGTATGGATAAACAAATTATTAAACTTAATCAGTGATCTAGAAAATAATTTTTCTTCTTAATCCATCACATTTCTACAAAACTACATTTTTACAAAATTACACAAAATAGTTTTGTTAAATAAAAATAATGTTTTATTTAAAAGCATAAGTTTTTTTGAATTCAGTTTTCAACCCAAAACAGAAACAAACATATCAGGATAAACCTTCCCTACAAAAGGACAAAAATTAAAGTGTTAGTCTAGGGGCGGCCCCTAAGTGGCTAGGAGACCCCAGATATATTTGGGATCGTTGGGACCGCCACCAGCTGACCGTTGGATTTTCCTGGCTATAAATATTGTACTATTCTTAGCAGAGAAACACACCTCTTAGCACGAATTTTTCACTCATCTTTCTCTCTCTAAACCTTCTTTCTCTCACTAAATATCTTGATCACTAAGATAGTTTATTCTTGTTTCAAGTGATCAAATCTCATCTTCTATCTTCCCCCTTCTTCTATCAAGTGCAAGAGAAGAACACTCGTATTCGCCAAGAAACAAAGTGTTATAGATTAGTGATTTCTCATCTCTTCTTATAAGATTTAAAACTCTATTTTGATTATCTTGTGTGATTGTGTAAGTCGGATAGAGTGTAAATCTGATAGTGTAGATCTTGTGATTCTGTAATACTTGTGAAGTGGTAGATTGGTTCTAGCTAAGATTAGGACTCGACATTTAGCTTAGTGTCAAAAAATAACGTAAGTGACGTGTAAACGGTTTTCTCCGCCTTAAGGGAGCTTGTTGACATAGTGAAATCTCAAGTCGGATACTCAGGGAGTGAAGTAGGGCGAAGAAGAGATTCGTAGCCGAGCCACTATAAATCTTAGTGTATTGGTTTGATCGTTCTTTCCTTTATCTCTTTATATTGTTTGTGTAGTTATTACAAGTAGATAATTATCTTAATTGGTTCACATTGTTGATTGATTGAACATATACTCGAATCTAACAATTTTAGAAGTAAAATTTTGAAACGCTAATTAACCTGTAAACTATTCAACATCCCCTTCTAGTTTCCACAATTGGTATCAGAAGCTGTGCTCACTCAAGATTTTTAAAATATATTGTATTTTAAAGCTTGGATCGATCTATGGATTTTAAAAAATATCTAGAAGGGCAATCCATGCAAAGACCACCATTCTTTGAAAGTGATAGTTTTATTTATTGAAAAATCTGTTTCGAAAACCATTTGTATAAATCAAAAGATCTTGATCTTTGGCATGTTATTACTAACGGTGATTTTCAACCTATTGAACAAAATTCGGAAACCAAACTAGATGAGGTTATCCCTTTTGAAAAACAAAGTGATGATCTTAAAAAGAGGCTTGCGAAAAATAACGAAGCCAAAATGATTATTTACAACGCTTTACCAAGAAAAGAATATGAAAGAACTTTCATGTGTTTCACGGTAAAAGAAATTTGGAAAACTGTGTTAATCACCCCTTAAAGGTAAATAGTCAAGTCAAAGTTAACATGGATTGACCTTTTGGTAAAAACAATTATGATATTAAAAAAACATTCGTTATTTCTGAAGGACGAATCTTTAGATAATGCTTTTGCTAGATGTTAATACTATTATTACTAGATCTAGTGTCTTGATGAAGGTTACTCTAGATATGATATTATGTTAGGGAAGTTCCTTAAGGCTTCTACATCAAATGGAGATCATAGGTCAAAGCGATTAAAGAGTCGAAATATTAACCATCACTGTCACTTGATGAAATCATACGAGAACCTTCAAAGTTCATGAGATGATCATTAAGAAGATTCTGAAATAGTGAAAAGCTTAAGGAGAAAGAAAATCTCTTGCCTTTAAAGGATAGAAGGATTCTTTCTAGTGATGAGGAGTGTTCGTAATTCAGGGAAGTGAAGACAAGAATTTACGTCGGGCGGTTAGAGAATTCATAGAATTGTCTGTCTAGAGAATTAAAAATAAAAAAAAAAAATGAGGTAGTTTTGTATGACTACATCTGCATAGTCATTAGTGTTCCTAAAGAGCCGAGTCGGTCAAGATCGAAATAAGTGATTAGAAGGTTTTAGATTGCGTGGGGGTTCGAATTCTTCTTTTGGAGATGGTCGTATTACACTCCGTAAGACAAGATTCCTTAGTGCTTTCGTCGGTGGGAGGGGTGGGTGGTGGGGTGTTGGTTGAGGTGGATTAAGGTTTTGTGGTATACTGGGAGGGGGTAGCTTGCTGAATTTGGTAGAGTTGAAGGGGTTTGGAGGGGTATGGTGGCGGTGTGTATAATGGAGATTGGGGGGTTTGGTTGGGTAGGGGGTGTGGGGTATGTGGGTGGTAGGGTGCTGGTGAGTTTTGTGGAGTAGGAGGGGGGGAGTATATTTTGAGGTTGTGGGGAGGGGAAGGCGGGGAGGGGGGTTTTGGGGGAGGTTGTATGGGATTGGGCAGTTACGGGTAGGATGTCGGTTGTTGCGTGATGAAGTACGGGGTGGGGAGGTCGGAGTTAGATTTGGGGGGGGTGATCTGGGTCGGGGTGTTCTGGGTTGTGTGCAGGGTTGGGGGGTTGGGAGTAGTTTTGTGGTTGTGGGGAAGGGGTATAGGGTTGTTGGTGAGGAGTAGGTTGAGATGTTGTGCTGTCGGGGGAGGTGTGAAGGAGTTGGGTGTGTGTGGGTTGGATTGTGGAGGTGGGGGGGTGCGTTGGTTGGGTTGGGGGTGGTGCAGGTTGTTGAGGGGGTGGTGTGTTGAGGTGTGGGATGAGGGGGGGTGGGGGTGGGGTGAGGATTGTGGGTGTTGGGTGAGGGGTAGTTGGAGGGGAGTGGGGGGTGAGAGTGTGGGGTGAGGGGGATGGGAGGGGGGAGCGGGGTGCATGATGGCTATGTTGGGGGTGGGTTCGGGGGTGAGTTGTGGTTGTTTGGAGAGTTGATTGTATGTTGTTGTGGGTATTGAGGTGAGGGATAAAGTTTACTGGGTTGGCTGAGGGTAGAGTATGGGGCTGTGTTGGGAGGGTGGGATGGTGAGGCATGGGGTGGGGTTATGAGGAGGGTGTAGGTTGGGGGGGGGGGTGTGGGGGTGTCTGTTATTTATCGGGGTGGGAGGTGGATGGGCGTGTTGGGGTTGAGTCTCGTTGGGGGACCGGGGTGGTGGCCGTGGGGTGTTGTGGGTATTTGGTTTTGGTGGTGGTTAGATGGATGTGCGTAGTTGTTGTGGTTATTTTAGTATTAGTTGTCCGGGGTGGGTTGGGGAGTGCGCGGGGTAGTGGGTGGGTTGTTTGGTGGTGGTTGGGGGTTCTGGGGTTTTAGTGGATGCAGTCTTGGGGGTGGGATGCTGTGGGGGTTATGTTGTGGGCTGGGGTGGTTGGAATGTGGAGGGCACGCAGCGGATGGTGATTTGAGGGTAAGGTTGGTGGGGCGTCTTCGAGATGAGGTGAGGGTGTGTGGTGATGTGTGGGGGTGGGGTTTTATTTGTGCGGATGAAAGAGGATATAGTGGTAGGGGGGTGGGTAGTTTGAGGAGGTATGTTTTGGGGGGAGCCATGGTGAGCGGGGGGTTTCGTTGGTGGTGATGGGGGGGAGGAGGAGTGATTTGGGATGGTGGGTGTGGGGATTGGTGTGGGTAAGGGGTGGTTGGGGGTAGTAGTGGTGAGTTATGGGGGTTTTGCGTTAATTGCTGGGTTTGATAGGTGGGATGGGTGTTTTGGCGCGGTGTGTGGTGTTGTGGGGTGTGGCTTATGCTGTAGCGGAGGAGGGATTGATGGGGGTAAGGGGTTCTATAGGGGTGTTAAGTTGTGTTATTGGTTGGGGGGTGGGTGGGTAAAGAGGTGGGATGTGTGGGGGAGGTAGGGTGACAGATAGTGGGTGGTAGTGTGGGAGTGTGGGGGGGGATGTTTGTTGTGGTGGAGTGGCTTGTGGTTAGTTCTGGGGTACTCGGGTCGGGGTGGAAGGGAAGGTTTTTGGTTGTGATTTGGTGGAGGTTTGGGGGGTGGTGAACTGGTGGGAGGTGAGGTTAGATTGGGTAAGGGGGGGTGCGCGATGGGGGGGGTGGTGTGGTGGGGAGGTACTGGTGTGGCGGGGTACGGGTGTGAGTGAGGGTTTTGTGATTAGGTAGTTATAGGAGATGTTGTTTGGGGGGTTTGGGTGGAGTGGAGTTTGGTTTGGTTGAGGAAGAGGGGCGAATGTGTTGGGGGGGCATTTTTGGTTTGTTTGGGGTTGTTTGGTGATAGTTTTAAGTATGTTGTGGGATCAGGAGAGTTTTTTGCTGGGTTGGAACTCGAGTTGGTCGGGGGACGGGGAGTTGTGTGGTTGGTTGGGTGTGGAGGTGTTGTGTATTGGGTTTGGGAAAACGTGGGGGGTGGGGCTTGGTGGGGGTCTGGTGGGAGGGGTCTTTGATGTGGGGGGTAGAGTGTGATTTGTGGTGGGTGGGAAGAGTTGGGTGTCGTTTGGGCGGATGTGGGTTGTTCGGGGCGGATTGGTGGACTTTCGTGGTGATTTTGGGAATGATCTTGTAACGGGGGAGTTGCAGTTGTGGTATAGAGTGTGAGGGGGTTGGGGGGTCGGGGGGCCGTCTGTGGAATGTTTTGGTTTTGTTGATGGGGGGTGGTGAGAATGGGGGGCTGGGTGTGATGATGTGGCGGGTAGAAGGGATTGGATGTCGGTGAGTTGTGGGGGAGGGTTAGTATGGGTGGTGGACGCGAGTTGGGCTTTTCCGTGGGGTTGTTCAGGTGGGTTGCGGGGGGTGGGGTGGAAATTGTGGCGGGGGTTATATTTTGTTGGGTCTGTAGGGTTGTTAGGCCCGTGCGTGTTCTTTGAGGGTAGACATGGGGGGGTTTCGGTAGTGTTAGTTGGTGTTGGGGGTAGGCGTGTGTTGTTGGGGGGGGGGTTGGGGTTAGTCTGTGTAGTGTGGGGGGGTTTGTTAGGTGAGAAGTCGGGAGTGAATGTTCGCTGTAGAGGGGTGACTGGTGTGCGATTTATCAGTAAGTGGGAGTTGCGGTGAGGTCGGTTGGGTAATTGAGGAGTTTCGTAGTGGGGCTGGTTGGAGGTAGTTGGTGTGTTTTTTGTGGTTTGGGGGGAGGTTTTTTATGTTGATAGTTCGGTTTGTTGTGTGGGTGGGGGGGGGGTGTTAGGAGCTTGATCTTATTAAAGCGATGTTTAGGGGTGAGTGGTGATATGGTATAGCGGTGAGTTTGGCGGGGGGTGTTGTGGGTGTGGAGTTTTGTGGTTGGGAGCTAGTGTGTGGAATGATATGAGGGGTGGATGTATTGTTTGTGGTGGGAGGGGGGAGGGTTGGGTGGTGATAAATGGATGTGGTCTGTCGTGCGTAGGTTTGGAGGCTGGTGGGAAGTAGTGGGGTAATTGTGGGAGTGTGATTGTTGAGGATTTTTATAGTAGATGGGGAGGTGGATTTCGGTAGGGAGGGGCTAGAGAGTGAGAGGGGGGTTGGAGATGTGGTTGGATAGTTAGGTTTGGTGTTGGGTGGGGGGGGGTGGTTGGGTTTGCGTGTTCGGGGTTCTGAATGGTGTGTTTGTTGTTGGGTTGGAGGGGTTTTGAGTGCAGTGGAAGTTGAGCTTTACGGGTGGGGGGGTGCTGGGGGATTGGGGGGTGTAGATTAGTTGTGGGTTGATATTTGGGTGGGTGTAGGGGGGTGTGGGGGGGGGAGAGGGGTGGGAAAGGTATGGGTTCGGTGTGGGGTTTGGTGGGGGGAGGTGGTTGGGCGAGGATTGGTTTGTTGTTATGGATTGATGTTGTCAGGGGGTTTGTTTCGTGTGTCTGGCCTGGGGGTTAGGTTGGTGGTTTGAGAGGGGAGGAGGTCGATTGGTGTGCGGGATGTGGGCATGGGTGGGACGGGTTGGTGTTTGGGGGGGTTTAGGAGTGGTGTGTTGGGGTTGGGTTGGGGAGTGGGTGGGGGTAGGGTGGGGTGGGGGGTTGTGTTGGCGTGGTGGGGTTTTGTGAGGGTGCGATTAAAGAGTCGAAATACTTAACATCACTGTCACTTGATGAACTCATCGAGAACCTCAAAGTTCATGAGATGATCATTAAGAAAGATTCTGAAATAGTGAAAGCTAAAGGAGAAAGAAAATCTCTTGCTTTAAAGGATAAGAAGGAATCTAGTGATGAGGAGTGTTCGAATTCCAGAAGTGAAGACAAAGAATACGCCATGGCGGTTAGAGACTTCAAGAATTTCTTCAAGAGAAGAGGTAGATTTGTAAGACAACCACGGAACGACAAAAAGACGTTCCAAAGAAGCCGAGACGACAAGAACGAAAAAAGTGATAGGAAGTGTTTTAGATGCGGTGATCTAAATCATCTTATTGGAGAATGTCTAAAACCACCGAAAGACAAGAACCAAAGAGCATTCGTCGGAGGTTCTTGGAGTGATAGTGGTGAAGAAGATGATGAAAAGGCTAAAGATGAAACATGTCTTGTGACTCAAGCATCAAATGAGATATGCCTTGGAGTCTGTACATGATTCAAAAACACCTTTTTGGGGGGTCTTGGTTAATCAAAGAAGATAAGATGAAACATCTTTTCTAGTGAGAGAAAGTAGAGAGAGGGTGAAAGAAACTATGTGTTTATTAGATTAGAAAAGAGAAAAATACAAAGAACTTCCACACCCCTCATGGAGAGTCATGGGGGGTATTTATAGCCTTTACCTAAGCTATTTATCCCACTTATACAATATTAGTCCCTGCGTATAGTAGTTGGTCTATAGCTAGTCCAATTCACGTGTAAGACGTCAGCTTTACAAAATAGTAAGGCTAACAATCTCCCTCCAAGATGGTGTCACACGTGAATTGGTTACAATGTTTCCTACAAGAAAAAATAAAGTAAAATGATAAGAATGAAGTCTAGCATTCCTTGAGATTGTCTTCAATGACCTTGATCTACTTGAATGCTCCAACTTTATTTCTTGTAGACGAACACACAATAAAATACTGTTGAGGATGACTTAGAAGTTTTCTCTACCGATGATCTCGGTCTTGATTGGATTTCTACTCATAACTTCTTGACATGACTTCAACAACTTTCTTCATACACTTATGGTCATCTCAAAGTTTCTGAATCAATTGCATGTCTTGAAGAAGCTTCATTTTCTTGCACTTCTGGTCATGTCGAAGTCTATTGAATCTGCTTCTCATTTTCCATCCTTGAAATTCTCTCATCCGAATACTTCGGCTTTGATGTGAATTATGCTCTGAACTTTTTGTGTAGTATCTAGTTGAGTTTTTACTCCCTCCCAACTAGTAGGCTCTTTTTCTTCAGCTCCCTCCTAAACAGACACCCTTAAGACTGATTAAGAATCAATGCAGAAATCTTCTTAAGGACCTTCTTTCTCATTTAGGATACACTGTTATAGGGGATGATATCATCAACATTGTCTTACTTAGGAAGCATCCCAGTCTTGTTTGAATTTAGTGCAATACCTGAAGTACACACTTTATCCCTTTTAACAAACTCGAAACCGTAGCACCAAAATCAATTAAGACCCGGAAATGCATTTTTCTCCCTCCAGAAAAGTACATATGTGAATTGCTACACCAAAGTCAATTAAGTCCCGAGTGTACGCAATTTATCCCTCTATGTAGTCTAAACGGTAACATCAAAGTCAATTAAGTCCCGGATGTACACATTTCTCTCTCTCCAGGATGATGACTAACTGAGGAATCATCCTACACATGTGTACATCATATGCCAACTGGAACTACTTACTTAGCTTCATATACCCGTGATTTCATAAGTAATACTCTGTGAGAAGATGTCGAATCGTACTCTCTTTAACAATTCTCTCTTGATCAACCCGATCTAAATCCCCTTATCTATTCTGTCGGCTAATACTGATGACCACTGATGGAAACAACCCTATATAACGAACCCAAGAATGAAGCAAAAAACTCTGAATAACTTCAATCCTAATTAAGTAACATCATATAAAAACCCCGCAGTCATTAAAATAAATACTAGCCGTTTAGAGTGAAGGTGAATTTTGATAAGGATCGTTTTTAGTGTAATGTATTGTGTTTGCTTTGTTGTTGTTCATGATTTTGATGATGGTTAACGGATATCGGCTCAAAATTTTTTATCATAATAACGGTCGTCCAAGTAATAAAACCCAGTCACTTAGACATTACCCGACATCATTTTGTTTTACTACCCGACATAATCCGATAACACGAGCCCAAAATAGATAAACCATAAACATTTCTGGCTCACCATATCATAACTCAGCCCATCATTAATACTCGTCCAACCCAACATTAAACTAACCTATCATTTAACCAATCTCAGTCCAAGAGGTTTACCACAAAAACTAATACCCAGCCCAATTAATAAATCTCGGCCCATGCTTTTCTTTGAATACTTAGCCCATTCTTGAAGAAGTTATACCCGGCAATAACCCTATCCACCAAATAGATAAATAGTACCATCCCATATAATAAGGGATATCTAACTCTAATTTCACACTTATTGTTTCATCCGCCCCCATCATTCCTCCCATGTACAGTCATACAAAAAAATAAATCTCATTTCACTTCTTTAAATCATACGATTACAACACCTCTGCCAACCTTATATCTCCTCAACAAATAACAAACCACGAACCATTTTAATTGCATCGAATACACGAAGAACACAAGAAGGGATTAGCTTCAAGATCTTTCAAAAGGTCTTGTGTAGGTTTGTTGCATTTGTTTTGAGTTTTTCTTAATTCAAAACAAAGGAGGAACAAAACAATCTTGTTTTAGTCCTTACTTTAAATTCGTATATCAAATAGGTTTTATAACCTTCACAGATTTGTGATGAAATTTTCTACCATGCTTTTGATCTTTAGAGGTCATCATATCAATTATGGAGCACGAAATAGAAAGGCTGAGATCTTAGATTTTATTTTAGTTCGAGTATTTTAGATGATTGGAGATGGTTGAGTATATGTGACGAAGGGATTAAGTTTAGATCTGGATTTGTTGGATTGAAATGTGACGAAGTTTTGAGGCAGTTGTTGATGTTGTTAAGTCTTGTCGTGTCTTTCATCTTCTATTCTTTTGATTGACCTTAGACTTGGCTCACTCAGTGAGTTGACCCGGTCAACTCGATAAGAACCGAGTTGACTCAGTCTGGTTAGGTGTATATTTTGCCTAGCACAGACGGTATAATTCGCCCCACAATTTTGGTATAATTCGCCCCACAGATTTGGTATAATTCTCCTATCAGAGTGGTATAATTTGCCTAACCCAAAACTTGTATAATTCGCCTATCCCAAACTGTATAATTCACCCAAATGGAATGAGTATAAATCGCCTAGGCAAATGGTATAAACCGCATGTACTATTTGTTGTCTTTTTGCTATAAAAACAATTGTCCTTGTAAGCTAAAAAAATGGATCTATGTCCCCTTTCATACCAGGACCGACCAACCAGAATAAGATTTTGATAAGTTTTGGAAAAGAAAGATACCAAAAAAACTTATCAAAATGCTTGAAAAAAGCAAAAATAAGCTCAGACCAGCCACTCATTTGTTAAAAATGTCACACTTTCTCTTTAAATAACCTATAAATCTGATGAAACACTAGAAAAAATGTGGTGTTTAATAGAATTACACCCAACAAGGGCGAGATAAGCTCGAAATGAGCCAGAAATAAGGACAAAATTAGCCTAAAAAACAGAAAGTTTAACCTCCTTTTTATATGCAATACAAAGTGATTAGACACTAGGAGATATTGAAACTTCTATTAAAAAGAAAAAAAAACAACAAAAACGTGGCTTTTTTTCAAAAAATAAGCCCACGAATTAAGCTAATATAAGCTGAAAAACATGAAACAACACACACAATACAAAACACTCCCGGTTAGCTCTGATACCAATTGTAAATGATTCAAAAACACCTTTTCAGGGGGTCTTGGTTGATCAAAGAAGATAAGATGAAACATCTTTTCTAGTGAGAGAAAGTAGAGAGACGGTGAAAGAAACTATGTGTTTATTAGATTAGAAAAGAGAAAAATACAAAGAACTTCCACACTCCCCATGGAGAGTCATGGGGTGTATTTATAGCCTTTACCTAAGCTATTTATCCCACGTATACAATATTAGTCCCTGCGTATAGCAGTTGGTCCATAGCTAGTCCAATTCACGTGTGCGACGCTAACTTTACAAAATAGTAAGGCTAACAGAGTCGACTTGTAACCCGATGAGTGGATAAAGGATAGCGGATGCTCTAAACACATGACGGGTAACCGAAAGCTCTTCTCAACCTACAAGGCATACAACAGAGGTAATGTCATTTTTGGTAGTAATCTTCGCGGTAACATCATTGGCAAAGGTATGATTTCTAATGACTCTCTCAATATAGATAATGTAGAACATGTAGATAACTTAAGATTTAACTTGCTAAGTGTAGGCCAAATATGTGATAATAAATGTAGAGTAACTTTCTCTGAACATGATAGTGAAATCACTAAGGATGGTAAGGTTATAGGTATAGGTATTAGGAAGAAAGGATCATACGTGATGAAATTAGGAAATAAGCTGAAAGACAAAATTTGTCTTGCAACGATTGATGAAAACTTCACGTTGTGGCATAGGAGATTAGGTCAGGCTAATATGTGTCTCATTCAATCGTTAGCATCTAAGGAATTAGTTAGAAACTTACCTAAGCTTAAGTTTGATCAACATTTCTATGATGCTTGCAAAATTGGAAAACAAGCTCACGCTACTCACAAAGCTAAGAATATAGTCTCAACGACTAGATGCTTAGAACTCCTTTATATGGATCTCTTCTGTCCATCCGCCGTACGGAGTTACGGAGGAAACCTCTACACCTTAGTCATAGTAGATGACAACTCTAGGTATACTTGAACAAGATTTCTTAAGAATAAAACCATGGCTTTCGAGCAATTTGAAATCTTTAGTAGGAAAATACAAAATCAATTAGGATGTTTAATAGTGTTAATTAAGACGGACCATGGTAGAGAATTTGATAATGAAGTGCAATTTGGAGAGTTTTTTAATGCCAACGTTATTACACATAACTTCTCAGCTCTACGCACTCCATAATCAAATGGCATGGTAGAAAGGAAAAATAGGACACTACAAGAAATGAGTAGAACCATGTTGAATGAATAATCGTTACCATAAAATTTTTGGTGTAACACCGTAGATACTTCAACATATATCCTCAATCGAATCCTAATTAGAGTCATCTTAGGTAAAACACCTTATGAACTCCAGAGAGGTAGGAAACCTACTCTTGATTACTTTAGGATATTTGGAATCAAGTGCTTCATTTTAAACACCAAAGACTACCTCACTAAGTTTGACCCAAATTCATACGAAGGTGTCTTTTTAGGTTACTCCCAAAATAGTAAATCCTTCATCATTCTTAATAAACACACCATAAAAATTGAAGAATCACTCAACGTGACATTCGATGAAACTCCTCCACCCTCTAAGACATCACCCTTGGTGGATGATGACTTAGATGAAGAAGAAGCAATTAAGGTTACCGAAAAGAACAACGTAGAAAATGACATTAAGGATGAAAATTTAGAAATTGACGAAATAGTTAATATTAAGGAATCTAGGAACCATCCATTAGAAAACGTCATAGGAAACCTTAACCAAAGAACTCTTAGGTCACAAGCCCAAAACCAAAGTAACTTCTTTTGGTTTATATCAGCTATAGAACCTAAGAATGTGAATGAAGCCTTAACGGATGAAAGTTGGATAATCGCTATGCAAGAAGAATTAAATCAATTCGTTGCAAATGATGTTCGGGAGTTAGTGCCACAACCTAAGAATATGACAATCATAGGAACTAAGTGGGTGTTTAGAAACAAGTTAGACGAGAACGGTGTTGTTTCTCGAAATAAGGCTAGGTTAGTTGCTCAAGGTTATAATCAATAAGAGGGCATCAATTATGATAAAACTTATGCCACAGTTTCTAGACTTGAGTCTATTAGAATACTATTAGCTTATGCTTGTGCTTTAGATTTTAAGCTATTCCAAATAGATGTAAAAAGTGCATTCCTGAACGGTTTTATCAATGAGGATGTATACGTGGCATAACCTCCAGGATTCATTGACTTCGAAAAACCGGATCATGTTTATAAACTAAAGAATATGGTCTTAAACAAGCATCCAAAGCTTGGTATGATAGATTAAAAGCTTTTCTTATTAAATATGAGTACAAAATAGGAATGGTAGATAACACTCTTTTTACTAAGGAGAAAAGTTCAAATCTTATCATCGTTCAAATATATGTCGATGACATTATATTCGGTTTGATTTGTCAAGACATGTGTGATGAATTTGCCAAAATCATGCATGACGAGTTCGAGATGAGCATGATGGGTGAACTTAACTTCTTCCTTGGATTACAAATAAAACAAATGGAAGACGGTATCTTCTTTGATCAATCTAAATATATTAAAGAAATGCTTAAGAAATTTTGCTTAGAAGATTCTAAACCAACGAAACCCCCCATGTCCTCAGATACTAAACTTACGAAAGACGAAGAATGTGAGTCGGTAGATAGTACCAAGTATCAAGGCATGATAGGTAGTTTACTCTACCTAATGGCAAATAGGCCCGATATTATGTTTAGTGTCTGCCTTTGTGCACGCTTCCAAGAGGATCCCAAAACCTCTCATCTTGAAGCGGTTAAGCGTATCTCCTGATACATTAAAGGCATTACACACTTCGGATTATGGTATCCTAAGGGAACCAGTATAGAAACCATAGTATATGCCGACTCTGATCATGCGATAGATTATGTGGACAGAAAGAGCACTAGCGGTATTTGTACATTCGTGGGATGTTGTTTAACATCTTGGTTCTCAAAGAAACAAACTGCTCTTACTATATCCACTAACCGATGACGAATACTTAAGCGCCATAGAAAGGCTTGTTATGATACAATCAAATTACCAACTAAACCAACTATGGATGAAATAAGTTCTTTATCGAATACGCCATTGACTCAACGAGTCCCGATCATGTGCTGCGGAAATAAAGGCGCAATTGACCTTAGCCAAAAAACCGATGCAAACACTATCAAACTAACAATCGAATTTCTGTCACCACTTTCTTCGTAGATAATGGTCAGAAAGACACATCTCTAGCGAAAAAGTGTCGGTTCTAGTCGACAATATCGCTGACATTTCACTAAACCCTTAAATGTGAATTGTTTTAAATATCTAGTCTTTGGTTTAGTATGAGGGAATCTTCATAAATCATCCATCTTTTCTTTTCTCGATTTATTTAGGTCCGGTGTTCCACTTCCGTGTCGTGCAACTTATATACTTCTATTGTCAAAGTACTTTAAGCATTTTTAATTCGCGAAATTGCAAATTTAAACACGTCAATCCTTTAGTAAATTTTTTAGTCAAATTATCAGGTCCAAAATGTTATATCAAGTTACCTTATTAACTCAAGACGGGGCAATGGTAAAGTGAATGAGAATTGAGCCATGTTTATTAGAAGAGAAGGATAAGAAATGGGAAGTTGTGTGTGTTGGTTTGAGAGAAAACAAGAAAAACCCTTACTCAACTTTTACAAATGTGAACTTTTACCCCTCAGGGATAGTGTGCGAAGGGTGGTATTTTTAGTCCGGGCTTGTCTGCTAAACTAACCCAGTTCCCGGATTTAATGTAAATGTAATTCCGGATTAAGTTCTCCATATTTTAGGTAACATTCTTCCCCAAATATGCGGACATACAAATATTACTTACAATGTTCTTCAAGTATAAATACAACACAAATAAAGTCTTTCAAAGCTCTTCCAAAGCTGAAGATGTCTTCTGAGTTCTCCTGGTCTTGAAACTTGTACTCCAGCTTGGATCTTCAATGTCTTTACTTATACAGGATTCATTGTAGTATGCATGAGTTAGATTAACTTCCCCCAACTCATGCAGCATGTTTGAAAATGCTTTCTTCATGACTCTTTTGGTCGAAGTTTTTTATGAATCAGCTTACCCCCCAAAACCAACCTTCCCTATCTTAAGCAGATTCTGAACATTGATGTACTTGAACAATCTTCTACTTGTCATCAAAGTGCACAAACGGCAATTTTCTAAGAGAAGTCAACCACAATCTTGACCACTGCTTCTTGTCAATAGGGCTTGGGTGAATTTCGTTCGGGGGTTCTCTGTGGGTGCATCGCGAGAAATCTAGCAACTGTTCTTCTCACGTTAGCAGAGTACTTCACATACCCATTCCTAAGTGAAGTAGTATACACTAATCTCCCATGGAAGTTGACATGGTACATCAAGTCAATTTAAAGGTCCCGGTTGTACACATTTCCCACATGATGGTTGCGAACTCTCGGAAGCATCATTGTCATGTTAATGGTACTATTATACTCGAGAAGTTTCTTGTCATAAGCTACAATCTTGATTACAAAAAGAATCATTACCCTTGACTTCAAAACCGTTAAAGGATTTGAAGCAGAATCATGCATCACTTGGTATAATCAACGGTTTGTGAATGGATGTCATCGAAGAAACTTTGAAGATTATGCTTAGACTGAGAAGTATCTTTGTTGGATAGCACAAAAATACCGTTAAGAAGTGTGATTACATCTCAACCTTTACCTCTCATGGCTAACTTACAACCTCGTATTCTGTAGGCTATTGTCCGTGAACACTTGGTGAAGGTTATCACCGATATTCCAAACTTGAAACTGAAGTAAAATCCCCTAAATTTGTTACTTAAGCTTGCACTATTGTTGATTGAAGAACGGTGCAGAAGAAAATCTTTAAGTACCTTATACTCCATCAAAAGTATAAGAAGTACAACACCTCTTGAAATTATCACATCGACATCTGTTGTGACACTGAGTAACAACGTAAACTCCTTTAAGGATAGTTGTCCAGGGTCTTCATCCAAACCACCCCTTGACTTCTGGAAACTAGATTATCCAAGTCTTAATCATAACTGTATTGTTCAAGCAAGTCATCAAATAGCTAGAAAAATAGAGCAGGTCTCGATGATGAAATAAGTAGACGCCTTCGTGAAATCCAACTTCAATCTCAATAAAGGTTACCAAATAATTCCGTAATCCTTGTCATCGTAATCCGAAAAAAATTCTAGCCGTTTTGTCGTTTAGTAAATCTTGTTAGGATAGTTTTGGTTTAAGTGTTGTTGTTTATTTGGTCAGTGATGGGTTGTTATGGTTGATGTTTGTATCGAAAGTGAATCACCAAAATTGGATAATATAAAAAAATTATATTTTTCGCTTGATTATAAATTTACATTTCGCTTGAATTCACATTTTGACTTGGCAATGACATATTTCGCTTGGCAGTGACATATTTCACTTGGAAATGGATACTAAACTCATGAAAGACGAAGAATGTGAGTCGGTAGATAGTACCAAGTATCGAGGCATGATAGGTAGTTTACTCTACCTAACGGCAAGTAGGCCCGATATCATGTTTAGTGTCTGCCTTTGTGCACGCTTCCAAGAGGATCCCAAAACCTCTCATCTTGAAGCGGTTAAGCGTATCTTCTGATACATTAAAGGCACTACGCACTTAGGATTATGGTATCCTAAGGGGACCGGCATAGAAACCGTAGTATATGCCGACTCTGATCATGCGGGAGATTATGTGGACAGAAAGAGCACTAGCGGTATTTGTACATTCGTGGGATGTTGTTTAACATCTTGGTTCTCAAAGAAACAAACCGCTCTTACTATATCCACTACCGAAGCCGAATACTTAAGCGCCAGAAAGGCATGTCAACAAGCACTATGGATGAAATAAGCTCTTATCGACTACGGCATTCGACTCAACGACGTCCCGATCATGTGCGACAATAAAGGCGCAATTGACCTTAGCAAAAACCCGATGCAACACTCTCAAACTAAACACATCGAAATTCGTCACCACTTTCTTCGTGATAATGTCCAGAAAGGACATATCTCTAGCGAAAAAGTGTCGTCTGTCGACAATATCGCTGACATTCTCACTAAACCCCTTAAATGTGAATTGTTTAACTATCTACGTCTTGGTTTAGGTATGATGGAACACATTCCATAAATCATCCCTCTTTTCTTCTGTCTCGATTCTAGTCCGTGTTCCACTCCGTGTCGTGACAACTTAAATACTTCGTCCAAAGTACTTTAAGCATTTTTAATTCGCGAAATGCAAATTAAAACGTCACTCCTTTAGTAAATTTTTTAGTCAAAAATCAAGTCCAAAATGTTATAACAAGATTCACCCTTATAACACAAGATCCGGAGGCATGGTAAAGTGAAAGAGAAATTGAGCCATGTTTATTAGAGAGAAAGGATAAGAAATGGGAAGTTGTGTGTGTGGTTGAGAGAAAACCAAGAAAACACATACTCACACTTTTACAAATGTGAACTTCTACCCCTCCATGGAAGTGTGGAGGGGGTATTTATAGTCCCGGGCTTGACTAGCTAAACTAACCCGTCCCGACTATAAATGATAAATGTAATTCCGGATTAGTCACCATATTTTAGGGCTAACAATCTTCCCCCAATATGCGGACATACAAAATTACTTACAATGTTCCTATCAAGTATAAATACAACACAAATAAAGTCTTTCAAAGCTCTTCCAAAGCTGAAGATGTCTTCTGAGTTCTCCTGGTCTTGAAACTTGTACTCCAGCTTGGATCTTCAATGTCTTTACTTGTACAGGATTCATTGTAGTATGCATGAGTTAGATTAACTTCCCCCAACTCATGCAGCATGTCTTGAAAAGCTTTCTTCATAGACTCTTTTTTGTCGAAGTTTCTGAATCAGCTTCCCCCCAAACCAACATCCCTATCTTAAGCAGATTCTGAAACATTGATGTAGCTTGAACAATCTTCTACTTGTCATCAAAGTGCACAGCGGAATTTTGTAGAAGTCAAACCACACTCACGACCACTGCTTCTTGTCATTAGGGCTTGGTGAATATTCGTTCGGGGGTGCATGCGAGAAATCAGCAACTGTTCTTCTCACGTTTGCAGAATACTTCACAAACCATTCTAAGTGAAGTAGTATACACTACTTCCCCCTGGAAGTTGACATGGTAACATCAAAGTCAATTAAGTCCCGGATGTACACATTTTCCCCCATGATGGTTGCGAACTCTCGGAAGCATCATTGTCGTGTACGTCCATATACTCGAGAAGTTCTTGTCATAAGCACAAATCTTGATATACAAAAGAATCATTACCCTCTTGACTTCACAAACCGTAGAGGAACTGAAGCAAGAATCAAGAACACTTGGTATAATCAAGGTCTTGTAAATGAATGTCATCGAAGAACTTTGAAGATTTTGCTTAGACTGTGAAGTATCTTTGTCTTGGAATAGCACAAAAATACCCGTGAGAAGTGCTGATTACATCTCAACCTTTAAACTCTCTGGCTAACTTACCAACCTCGTATTCTGTCGGCTATTGTAGTGATCACTTGGTGAAGTAAACCCGATATTCCAAACTTGAAACTGAAGTAAAATCCCCCAAATTTGTTACTTAATCTTGCACTATTGTTGATTGAAGAACGGTGCAGAAGAAAATCTCTAAGTACCTTATACCCAACATCAAAAGTATAAGAAGTACAACACCTCTTGAAATTATCCACATCGACATCTGCGTGTGACACTGAGTACTACAATGTAACTCCTTTAAGTGATAGTTATCCAGGTCTTCATCCAACCACCCCTTGACTTCTGGAAACTAGATAATCCAAGTCTTAATCATAACTGTATATGTTCAAGCAAGTCATCAATCGATAGAAAATAGAAGAAGGTCTCGATGATGAAATAAGTAGACGCCTTTGTGAAATCCAACTTCAATCTCAAATAAAGGATACCAAATCAACTTCGTAATCACTTGTCATCGTAATCCGAATCTCTAGCCGTTTTGTCGTTTAAGTGAATCTTTTCAGGATCGTTTTGGGATTAAGTGTTGTTGTTTGTGTGTGGTGGGTTGTTATGGTTGATGTTTGTATCGAAAGTGAATCACCAAAATTGGATAAATTAAAAAAAATTATATTTTTCGCTTGATAAATTTCACATTTCGCTTGAAATGTCACATTTTGCTTGGCAGTGACATATTTCGCTTGGCAGTGACATATTTCGCTTGGAAATTTCATATTTCGCTTGAGCTGTAACATATTTCGCTTGGATATTGCATATTTCGCTTGACTGCATGCATATTTCGCTTGAATGTTGCATATTTCGCTTGGTCAGGGAACACATGCATATTTCGCTTGAAACTGTCATATTTCGCTTCATTCATACAGAAAGTCAACTTCGAGCAAAACACGTCCTTTTCCAACAAAATCACTAAAAACACACCCTTTTTGACCTTGTACCTTGATTTTTTTTGCACAACTAGTTACCTTATGCCTAGATCTTGCTTAAAAACATAAGGGATTTAGATGTACAATAGCAACGTACTTTGTAAAATGTTTCGTTTTGGTACGTGAACTTTTTTTTGTTCCACTTAATGTAACGAACTTTCAAGTTTTGTTCCATTTTGCACATTTTGATGACATGTCACATTATAAGTGGTGCCACGTGTCAACATTTCAAGTATGAAACGTCATCAAAATGTGCAAAATGGAACAAAACTTGAAAGTTCGTTACATTAAGTGGAACAAAAAAAAGTTCACGTACCAAAACGAAACATTTTACAAAGTACGTTGCTATTGTACAGCTAAATCCCAAAACATAAACATAAATACATCTAAGCACAAAAAACCGGGTTTGACTTTTTGAACCAAGAACAAAAAGTAACTATAAATCACGATCTAAACACCATGATATGGTTGCAACATAACCTGTTTAACAAGTATAACAAGGAAAGAGGATGATTAACAAACCAATAAGCGAAAACCCATTTGATCCGTGGATTTTTTGACCAAAATAAGCCACGAATTTGAGCTTATTTAACCACACGAATCAGTGAGTAACCAACACGGATTCCCCCTATGCTCTGGTGCTAATTGTTATAACAAGATTCACCCTTATAACACAAGATCCGGAGGCATGGTAAAGTGAAAGAGAAATTGAGCCATGTTTATTAGAGAGAAAGGATAAGAAATGGGAAGTTGTGTGTGTGGTTGCGAGAAAACCAAGAAAACACACACTCACACTTTTACAAATGTGAACTTCACCCATCCTATGGATAGTATAGAGGAGGTATATATAGTCCCGGGCTTGACTAGGCTAAAACTAAACGTTCCATGTCTATAAATGATCAAATGTTAATTCGGATTAGTCACCAATATTTTAGGGCTAACACAAACACCTCACTAGAGGCGGTCCCCATTCGTGGGCGCCCCATGATTATATTGGGACGGCCCTATTATGATATTGGGAGCGCCACCAGTTGGGACGAGTGGACCGAAATATCTGTCCACTTATTTTATGAAAACACAAAAACAAACACTCCCTTCTTCTCCAACTAGTGCGACGAAACAACCTAAAAACCATCCAAACCTTAAAATCAACCACTAAAACACTAATTGAAGATCAAATCAACACCAATAATAAATCCTAACATCACAAAGATCGTCAATTGTAAGTCATTTCGTCTATTTTCTTTCAAATTTGTGTCTAGGGTTCATATTGAACAAAAATTCAAAATTAGGGATTTTTATTTTTCTTGTGTTTGTGTGCAATTAGGACTATGATAACACAATGTATTACTAATATGTTTCTCGTAGACATAGGTTTTGCAAAATTGAAGTGTGTTTGTTAAATATTGTTTTCGCACAAAAACCCTAATTTTATTTCAAAATCACTCACGTTAGGAACACTATAAAATTGTTTTAAAGAATTGTTAATACATCCTAAAAACATTTTTACATACATGCATAATGATCTCATGAACAAAATTCAAAGTACATAGTTCATATGTATTTTTGACATGTTTGGGTGAGCAAAATTAAACTAAGGAGCGTTTGGGTTAACTCTTAGGTTTTATTTTTAGAGTCGAGTTAACCGTTACTCCACATTTGTTACATATAGGCACACACTAGGCACAAATTCTTGCTAACATTATGAGTTCATAATAATAAAACATGGGATTATTCTTCTTTTAGGGAACCATGCCTCGTAAAACTACTGAAGATTTACCAAAACACAAAAGTACATTCTAGATAATTCATATGATACACATCACATTAGAGGAACTGCTTTAAATCTTGAAAATCGTTGCATTCAATGAGGGTCGATAGTTTTTCCAGATTTTTTTGATGATCTAGTATGTGTTGGGTCCATGTTTAGTCATATTGGGTTTGATTGTCTTCTTAAAATCAATGAACAAATCTGTCCACGCTTTATCCTCGAGTTCTATAGTCAATACCGAGTTAACTATACTTTAGAGGGTCAAATGCTAATCGAGTTTGTCATCCAAAACCAATTCTTCTCTTACACAATTGAAGAATTTGGTCAAATTCTCGATATTCCCTTTAATGGTGCTTGCTCTTTTACCGACAAGTGGTCACTTGACGACTTGCGATATAGTGTTCCTACGAGTGGTCCCTATCAAACCAACCCTCCTTGTCACGATGAAATCAAAAACTATATTCAAGAGGAACGCGAGGGTCCGGTCACTCGTATCCGTCATGACAAGGTCATTGATGTTAAAGAAAACCAAATTTTAACTCGTGAAATTGTCTCTATAATGAAAACTTAGGTCAAAATAATTTGGGAAAATGTCTTTTGTTTGGGAAGTAATCGGGATCATGTCCTCGCGTGTCTTTATCACATGCTCTATTGTATTTCTAAGTCCGCGCATTACAATGTTGCATATTTTATTGCAAAACAGATGGAGTTTGTCACTAAACAACCTCGGTTAATTCTACCATACGGTATGTTATTAACCCGGTTGTTTAAGTATGTCATATCTGTGAATCCTGAGTTGTCAAACGATCATTATGTCTTGTATGATTGTGTCATGTATCCTCTTGCCGCTCAACAAGAGCGAAAGACTCAAAAGGATTATGGCACGAGAAGAGTTCGGTCTTCCACTTCTTCCTCATCTGCCTTCGGTCAACCATCCTCCTCTCATCCCGACGATGATGATAATGATGGAAATGACGAAGGGACCTCATGTGCAAGCACTCCTTCCCCCACTCATTTTGTCAACCAATTCATAAATGAGGTTCCTTGAGTCTTTTCTAATCCACCTAATATTGACCCAGACATGGAACCTTTTTATACTCGTCAACCCGAAATCCTCAGCCCTCAATTTCATTTAAGAGATGAGCAACGTGGTGGGATAATGTCAATCGGGAAGGGCATCAAGAACTTGTTGAAGGGAAAGAAGAAGAAGTGAGCAATTTGGATAATTACTATAAGACATTTTATTTATATTTACTACTTTGTTATGTTTATTGGTACTTACTTTTATTATCTATGCTTAGGTACTTTAACTTATGTTATTTAGTAGGATTTTTAGAAATTAGTTTAGGCAACATAACGTGCCTTGGATGATCGTTCCATTTTATCATCCTAAATTTATATGCATGCCTTTATCACTATATTATTTATTAATCTTATGATATTATGCATGCTTATTAGTTTCATGGTCATATGCCTATAATTGCTTCCCAAATAGTATAGCCTATAATTGCTTCCTAAATAGTATAGCTAGTCTTTTAGATTTGAAAATCTAGGAAGTATTAGGTGATTCTTGAGGAAATAGATTTGGCTGCAAAAGAATTTTTCTAGATAGCATGATTCTGCATAGGTTTAAAGGTCTGGAATACTGGAAAAAAAATTCGTATTTCTAGAAAACGGCCCCTATAAATACTGGGCGGCCCCCATAAATATCTGGGATCGCCAATACATTTATGGGACCTCCATCAGGATCACAAGATTTGTATTGTGTCTCTCCTGATTTTCTGTGCAGTTAACTATCTACTCTATAACTCAGCTACTTTCCTGCTTTGTGTTAAACACTTTTTGGAATTCAATAATCACCTTCCCATGCCTTACTTCTTTAATCCACTACCTCCAAAATAAATAGTCATCACCTTCACCATCTTTACAATCATCTTCTTCATATCTCTCTTACCTTCATGGCATCCACACAAGCCTCTTCCTCAAACCCCTCTAATAAAATCAAACTAACCATTATTCCACCAAGACAACTCTTTGTGGACCTCTTTAGTGAAGAAGATGACACAACCACACCTTATCCCATAACAAAATCCTCCTATCTATCTCCATCAAATGCACCATCAAAAACTCCATCAACCAAAGATACATCATCTACCTTTGGTACTACCTCTTCCTTATTTGAGTCAAAACCTCAATCTTTACCTCCTTCCTCTAATGATACACCCTCTTCTCAACCATCTAATCCCTTTTTTGATAATATCATGGATGTTCCTCCAAGACCTTCAAACCCAATTCTACTCCAAAGTCATCCCTCTTTAGATATCACTATATCCTTGTCACCAATTACTCCTCTTGATCACATCCTTGATACTCCTTCACCACCTTCACCACAACCACCACCTCAACCACCTCTCATGAGGCATTCCATTTACTTCAACACATTTGTCTATCATGGATTCAATTGTCTTTGTTGTTTTCACAACCGAAATCTCATTTTCTCTCTTAGAGCTGAAATGAACTTAATGTTTGCTCACCTTCAGTATCTTCTTACTTCCGCCATTGCCTCACCTTCTCTACTTCATCCTTAAAAAATCTTCAATTCTTCTAAATAATGTTTTAGCCACCTTTTGCTCAAAGCCACTATCTATGACTCAAGAATCATCTAGGATTTATGAAGTATTAAGACTATTAGGGTAGTAGTGTTTTAATCTTAGTATATTTAAATATTCTAAGAAATTCATATTATCATGCATAAGCTTACTTTATGTATGAAGTTATCTTGTTATGCATGTATGAATCTTATCTATTATGAATTAATTTTCTTCTATTATTATGGGTGATCCGAATGCATTATAATTTACATGGCTATACTCTCTTTATCTCTATTATTAGCCTTGAATATATTTGTCATAATCTTGCTACAAGTTAGAAAAGTTTTTCTTGCACTTGTATTTCTAACTTGGTTTTGTAGAAAAATATCATAAGATCGATCCCTCGGTGCCCAAAACAAGGGGGTATACATCAAGGGGGAGTTTTGGCATCATCGAATTCTTTCTCTCTACATCTCGACGATTAACCTTTTTGGATTTGACAAAAAGAAGGAGAAATAGATTAAAACTCATTAATAACTTGAAAATTTTATTTTTATACAAAATGAATTTATATTTTGTCATCATCAAAAAGAGAGAGATTGTTAATACAAATAATGCTTAAAACGTTATTTATATTTTTTGACTCTTCTACATTTTGAAGATGACAAAATGTAAAAACATTCACGATAAAAATAAATGTTTACATATTATTAATCGTAAACTTCCATTTTGACATAAATCACTTAATGTATAGATAAACAAATCATTAAACTTAATCAGTGATCAAGAAAATATTTTTTCTTCTTAATCCATCACATTTCTACAAAACTATATTTTTACAAAATTACACAAAATAGTTTAGTTAAATAAAAATAATGTGTTATTTAAAAACATAAATTTTGAATTCAGTTTTCTTCCCAAAACAGAAATAAACATACCAGGATAAACCTTCTCCACAAAATGACAAAAATCAGAACGTCAGTCTAGGGGCGGCCCCCTAAGTGGCTAAGCGGCCCCAAGATATATCTGAGACCGCCAGGACCGCCACCAGCTGACCGTTGGATTTTCCTGGCTATAAATATCTGCACTATTCTCAGCAGAATAACAAACCTCTTGGCATGAATTTTTTGGTTATCTTTTTCTCTCTAAACCTTCTTCTCTCACTAAATATCTCGATCATTAACATAGTTTAATCTTATTTTAAGTGACCAAATCTCATCTTTTATCTTCCCCCATCTTCTATCAAATGCAAGAGAAGAACACTCGTATTTGTCAAAAAACGAAGTGTTATAGATTAGTGATTTCTCCTCTCTTCTTTTAAGATTCAAAACTCTATTTTGATTATCTTGTGTGATTGTGTAAGTCGGATTGAGTGTAAATCCGATAGTGTAGATCTTGTGATTGTGTAATACTTGTGTAGTGGTAGATTGGTTCTAGCTAAGATTAGGACATGACATTTAGCTTAGTGTCAAAAAATAATGTAAGCGATGTGTAAACGGTTTTCTCCGCCTGAATGGAGCTTGTTGACATAGTGAAATCTCGAGTTGGATACTCGGGGAGTGGAGTAGGACGAAGAAGAGCTTCGTAACTGAACCACTATAAATCTTGATGTCTTGGTTTGATCGTTCTTACCTTTATCTCTTTATATTGTTTGTGTAGTTATTACAAGTAGATAATTATCTTGATTGGTTCACATTGTTGATTGATTGAACATATACTCGAATCTAACAATTTTAGAAGTAAATTTTAAAATGCTAACTAACATATAAACTATTTAACCCCCCCCCCCTCACCCCCCGCGTTGCCCCCTTTTAGTTTCCATGTATCAGTATTGTTTATGTAAAAGTTTGGGCCAATGTTTTTATGGGACCTAGTAAACACAAAACGGTGTCATTCTTGCCGGCTATTGAATTTTAATTTTATAAAAGGAAGGGACCATATAAAAGGCACAAAATTACTTATGTATTTATACATCTATGATGAAAATAAGCAATTTAGATTGAAGTCATGAAGGACTGTAACTTAGCTTGGCAACAACTAGGTGTGCAGCTATGCTGGCCTTCAACTTTTTAACAATTGGAAGCTTTGATCTAAACCTAATTATCTTTTAACGTTTAACGCATTAGGCCACTTAAATCATCATTTAGAATCAGCTTCGGAAATCTAAGATGCACAGACTAGCTTCAAAATGTGTGCTTCTAATGACCAACTTCGTGTTTAAATGGTCAGTCAATAATGACGGAATTTAGCAATGGAGATGATGAAATATGTTGTTGAAATCCAATTTATTCTCAATGTTGAATGATTACTTAAACACATTAATGATCGTTGGTAAGTATCAATATGCATTTATTCTATAGGGTATGCGAATATACCTGCTCATAACCCAGACTAGATTTTTTTATTCAGGTATGTAACTTTTCCCTTCTCTCGTATTATTAGGCTACGCGATCACGTTATCTGTTGTACCTGGCAAATGTAGGGTCAGTTGTTCCAAGCAACTAGGAACATTAAATAATGTGCTTGTATGATGGTTTTAGTTGATTGCAACTGCTAATGCTACAAAAGCCACTTGCATTCTTGGATAAGTATGAATGAGATGGTGGTTGGTGAAAGAAGATGTGACTGAAACAGAAGTGAGCGCGTGAAGTGGGAGAGGTTTATATATGTGATGGGGAATCATGTATTTACAAAACATATAGGGCTTTAATATATTAGTATAATGTAATGTAATGAGAACATGTAGCTTTTTAACTTCCATCTCTAATGACCAACTTTTTGTTTAAAGTATCAGTCAACAACAATGCTTTTGAAACTGAAATTAAATTCCTGATTGTGTTGACTGATTACTTAAACATAGGAATGATCGTTGGAGTGTGATAAAAGTTTTGGTGTAGGATTGATGAATAATTTTTCGGGGGGACGAGATTGATCAAATTAACATATATATGCCATGTTTCTAGAGAGAGAAAGTAGAGAGAGGGTGGAGAACACAAAGAAAATATTAGATTAGGGTGGAGAACACAAAGAAAATTTAGATTAGATCAAAATAAAATATTAGATTAGAGAGGGTGGAGAACACAAAGAAAATGTTACAAATGAACTCCACACCCCTCGTGGAGAGCCATGAGGGGTATTTATATGCCAAGCATAACTAAACTATTCCTAAATAACAAAAGTAACCCCTGGGTATTACGCAGTGTTAATAACTAATCCAATTCATATGTAAGACGCCATCTTTACAAAATAGTAAGCCTAACAATCTCCCTCCAAGATTGGGTCACACGTAAATTGGTTACAATGTTTCCTACAAGCAAAAATAAAGTAAAATGATAAGAATAAAGTCCAGTATTCCTTGAGATTGTCTTCAATGACCTTGATCTACTTGAATATTTTAGATTTATTTCTTTAGTTTATAGATGAACATACAGTAATGACACTGCTGAGGATGACATAGAAGTTTTCTCTACCAAAGATCTCGGTCTTGATTGGATTTCTACACATAACTTCCTGACACGTCTTCAAAAACTTTCTTCATACGCTTTTGGTCATCTCGAAGTTTCTGAATTAGCTGCATGTCTTGAAAAAGCTTCATTTTCTTGCACTTCTGGTCAGAAGGAAGAACAAAGGAGAAGTCACGTAAAGACATGTGACTTCGAGTCTAGCTACAAGACTTAATAATAAATAAAAGCGATTTTTGGGAGGCAACCCAATATTTATTTTCCCACATTTAGGAGTGTCTTGTGTTTTAATTCTTTTCGTTTATACTTTTGTGTTTGAATTATTTTTGTAATCATGCTTTGTTTTGTTTTTAACTTCGTCTTATTGACAATCAAAGGTATTTTGCATAAAATAAGTGTAGGTGAAAATATCCGGTTTATAAGAACCAATTCAAACATTTAAAATAAATTGTTTAGATTAATTCGCGTCAGTTTCGAGGCATATGATTGTAATGATTAATCTCAGGTTTTATGCAGTATTTTACACAAGATATAAGTAACAAAATTACGTGCAAGAAATTTTTCAAGGAAAACAAAAAAAAATCTTTACAGTGCTGGAGACGGCGTTAGGATTAATCCTGACGGCGTCACGTCCCCAGCCACGTGAAAATTTGAAAATTTTTAATTATTTTCTGAAAAATCAATTGTGCAATATCTAAGATTTGTAATTATCTTGTAAACTTGCAGAAACCTATGATTACATCATCACTCTCATTCTATCTTTACTGCTTTAATAGAGTCAACCCTAAAGTTTTGTTGTATATATCATTATCCCGCCAATTTTACGCTTGGTGTGGCTGTCTTTGTCTTTGATTTACAGGTTATATTTGATAAGAAGAAGCTTGGAAGTTCTTAGGAAGTTTCATTATACGATTCTTGGAGGACGATTTAACAGTTTTTCACATGTTTCTCCTCCATTATTGAGCAAACCAGGGGAGTACTAGTTTCTTTTACTTGGTGCATCTATAAGCCCCAAGTGATGTATTATGTTATTCAAAAAAAGAGAAAATTAGAAAAGAAAAAGAAAAGAGATTGATGTAAAGTTTTTTAGAGTTTGTATATCTTTGTCTGAGTCTTTGTCTTATCAACCAAATTAGCGTGTATTCTTATAAATAATTAGCTAACTCTTTCACCCAAAAGTCACTCCCCAAATATTCCTATCCATTTCCATTAATGTTATCTTACACCTACACATCACAACCCTTTAAAAAGACCTCTTTGATAATAATGACTAATTCTTGCGCCTAGCAATAGAGGTTTAATCATTTACCAAGTCTATGGTAATTTATATGTTATGACAGGTAATGAGTGTTAATTTTCCGTTTCCCATAGTTGTTATAATTTATTATACACCAGAGAGAAAGAGAGAATCTCAAACACTTATGTGATGTGCTAGTATATACTTTTCGTGCTTTTAATTACGAGGTCTAGAAGGTTGTGTTGTAAACTGCTTTTAAAGAGTAGGTTAAATGCCTCCGATATTGCTATTGTCTAGGTAGAAAAGCCTATTTGTTTGAGGACAAGCAAATTCTAAGTGTAGGGGTATTTGATGAGGTGTCATTTTATACACTCTTTCGGGGTTATTTAACCCCCTAAATCATGCAAATATGCCCAGATTTGGTGCTTAATCGTTTGTTTACATGTTTTTAGCACTTGAATGACATTTGGAGGAAATACACATGACTTGGGCTCATTTGGAGAAGAAACGGACAAGACTACGACTCTACACCATTTATCTTGAAGAATTGTGCTTACAGAGCGTGAAGACGGCGTCGCAAACATCAAGCGACGGCGCTAGGATTTTCATAATGACGGCGTCACGGATTTGACGACGGCGTCAGGACGTAGCCGACTTAAAGCAACTCTAGAAGATTCTACTTGGATACGGCGTTACGGTTACAACGCGACGCCGTCACAACGCTTTTCCTATAGATACAAAACCGATTTTAGGGTTTTTAGTGTGTAACTTTTGGGAGACAAACCCTAGTTTTAGAAGACGACTTTAGCAGCCTTTAGGCTTATTTTTATGGTGTTTAAACCCTCATGTAATAGCCTCAACTGCATGATTTAATCAAGTAAAGTTCATTTATCCTTTATCACTTAATATGTCTATGTGTTTTGTGATTGATTCTTGTTCTTCTCCTTTAGTTGCCATGCAAGGCTAGATCTATCAGTATTTACTTATGATTGCATGAAACTTAGATTGTAGATCCTTTTAGTGTTGCTTCTTGTGATGGATGTGTGTGTTAGGCTTTAGGAAACTAGCCATAAGATATTAAATTGGCATAGACGTCTAGGGAAACGTGAGTGTGTAGAAAGGATACCATCGGTAACAGTCTTCATACTACCTTACCCTTAATATGGTTGATCTCTCTTAAGATATTTCAATTGCATTTAATATACTCTTGTAATAGTCTTCATACTACCTTACTTGTGCGTTGCCTTAACGGAATATTAAATAGACAGCGAGTTCGAGTAATTGTTTCATGACTTAGGAAATACTTACACAGGTCATCACGAGTGTGACAAAGCAACAAGATTAGGAGAAGCAATATGAGGAGTAGTGCATGATTAAATAAATACGTTCGTTTATCATATAGTTATCACCAAAAATTAGTTTAGATTTATTTTATTAATTATTAGTCTAATTAGATAAAAATAAACCAACCTCTCAAACTATGATTTTACCTGCTTTCTATAAAATAAAAATACAAAAAGAATCTTCTCTCAACCCCGTAGACTTCTGCTAGATCTTGATCAAGCCTTCCCAACCTATTCCCCTAGAGAATGACAACAACCCTCGAGTCTTGCCTAAATTACACTACAATGATTAGGTGTACTGCCTAGGGAGTTGTAAAACGTTTTGGTGAAGTCTAACGACAACCGCATCAAGCCTTTGGCGTCGATGCGTGGGGAATAGTTAGGTTTCAATCATTGTTTAAATTAGGCCTACTCACTTGATTCCTATCAAGTGATTTTCTTATTTTTGGCATATTAGCTTTCTTGTAGTCTATCTTTTCTTTATGTTATTTGTTTCGTAATCCATTTTCGTTGACCTCCATGGGAGACGAAAATCCTATCCGTACTCTTAGAGATTACTCCAAACCTAGCTACGAGGGCTATAGGAACACCACTGAGCTCCCCGAAGGGAACAATATGGTGCCTCTTCGATCCGACATGATCCGGTTGGTGCAAAACGGATGCTCATTCCACGGACTTCGGTCTGAGGATCCAAACCAACATCTCAAGGATTTCTTAAAACGTATGGACTCACTCGACCTTGATGTTGCAAATAGGGAAAGAACTCGCCTGTGTTTATTTCAATTTTCCCTTCGTAATCAAGCTAGCAATTGGATTGAACGTCTTCCAGCAGGATCCATCTCCACATGGGAGGATCTTACTACGCGTTTCCTTTCTCAATTCTTTCCATCGGGAAGGACTGCGAAACTTCGTAACGACATCCTGATGTTCCAACAATATCAAGGAGAGTCTCTCTCTGAAGCATGGACTCGTTTCAAGGACTTACTCCACAAAGTCCCTCAATATGGCATCGACCTTTGGCTCCAAGTCCAAATCTTTTATGACTATGTCAACCCCGCTACAAGATGAACCATTGACCAATCGGCCGGTGGTAAGCTTCATGACAGAAATGCCAAAGAATCCTGAGCGCTATTAGAGGACCTCACCCTCTATGACAACAAAAGTTGGAACGGCCCAAGGGACTTCGCTAAGCCGGTTAAGGCAATCTCTTTGCCTCAATATGTCCCAAGTACATCCGACCGTCGCCTCATAAAGCTCGAAAATCAAGTCCAACAATTAATGGAAGCTCATCTTATTGCTAAGCAACCTGTTAAAGTGAACCCAATCACTTCTTCATGTGAGATCTGCAGTGGTCCCCACAACACTCAGTATTGCATGGAAAATCCCGAGCAAGCTTTTATCGTGTATGTATCCTCGCGCAACGACGAAGCAGGAAGTAAGCAGTTCACTACAATACAAGGACCAAGAAACTTCAGCGAGGCCGCTAATGCTTGAAAGGATAACCCAAACTTTATATAACACCTCGTATTTTAGGTCATTGTATGACATTATGTAATTCACAATTTATTTTTAGGGTTTTACGCATTTACTCTTAAACCGTAAATGTTAAGTTAAATCGCGTAAACTGAAAATGATCATACAATGTAAACGGGCATTAAACGATTAAAGGTTTATATCAAGCAAGTGTTATATGATTATTATGAGGATAATTAATAACTTTGTTCATCTTATTTTTATTGGCTACGTAAAATGCTTACGTTTCGTAATAAAATGCGTTTAGGCATACCCGGAAGTTCTAAAACCTAACTACGCCTAAACGAATACCCACGATTATACCCAATACACAAAATAATCAAATATAACATCATATACATACATATATGCCGAATTTATAAGGATGAGACCAAGAGTCATCACTTGTATATAATATCTAGATATTATAAAGGCATAAGGAAACAAAACTCTTACACCTTTATCAACTTGACTTGTTAACCTTAACCATGGGTTAGAAAGTAACCATGGTTAGGTTAACAAGATATTTTTACTATAAATAAGCATGCATGCATGAGTAAAGTTTCATACTCTTACACTTAACAAAGAAATTCATTTTCTTTCTCTCTTTTACACCCCATATCTTACGGCTCAAATAAGCTATACAAACAAATCCACACTTTGATTTTCTAAGATTATACAAGCATATACACAACATACTTAAGGTATTCTAAGGTGTTTGTAAGCAT